>VNJU01003920.1:0-272059 GCA_008042675.1 Drosophila seguyi | reverse complement strand
GGGGGGGGGGGGGGGCGGAGAGGAGGCTGCGCGGAGAATGTTGCGCCGTGGGTCATCATAAAAACATTATGGGGAGGCGCGCGAAAACAAACAAAAGCCAGAAAAATACACACAGAGGAAAAGCGACAATCCTTTGGATGATTCTTGAAAAAATTATTGGACTCATAAATGTTATAAATTATTGCAGGAAATTATACCTAATAAAACTTAAGGCTAACTTTCAAAAACTACAGTTAATCATAGAAAAAAGAAATATAAATTCTGTAAATAAGGAAAAAAGTAATTACTATAAAAGCACCTAGATTTTATTATTTTGTTAACTTAAATTTGGGTTAAATAAAGTTTATAAATGAAAGAAAAATTAATTTAATACAAGTTTTTAAATATTTATTATAAAAATATGAACTTTGAACCAAACTATTATAAAGGAAGTAAAACCTCTTCCGTAGAAAAATTTATTATGATGTTTGTAGTGACTATAAATTCTAGTTTCTAGTTCCCTTTTATTTTGCTTTTTATCAATTTTTTTTAAACTTATTTTCTCTCAGTGTCCTTTGGAAACTAGTGGAATTTTTCAAAGGAATTGCAGCGAGAGCTGCAGCAGCTGCAGATGGTGCTGGCATGGCCCCATGAGTATCTCTCTGAACGAGGCTCTGTGTGTGCTGTGTGTTGTGCGTTGTCACCGAGCAGTTTGACAGGGCAACATGCGAGAATTTGATGAGCTCTTGGCCCTGTTCTCGCTCGTCCCCCAGCTCCGGCCCAGTATCCATTGGAATCCCCAACGTATCCCGGAACCCATCTTTCACCCACATAGCACAGAGGCCTCGCACTCCCTCCCAGGGGCATGACGAATGTGAAGTCTGTGTCTCTCTTGGGTGGGTGGGTGTGTTCCCGGGTTCTCCTCTCATAAGGTTTCTTTTTATTTTTAAGGTTTTTTTTTCATACTATTTTTTTTTTGCAGAAAGGTCAGGTTGCTGTAGTTGTTGCCTATTGTTGGCGTCGTGCGAACACGTTTCGCTAGGTGTCTCGGCTTACACAGAGGAAAAAATTAAGATCAAATAGAATAAGATAAAAGAAATATAGATAATAGTAATGTTTTTTACATTGCTTTCATAAAAAAATTTAGATTTGCTTTTCGGAATGTCTAAGAGATTTCTTATTAAGTTTTAGTGGAGTTTAATATTTTTAGTTAAGTTCTTTCCTTTATGTTTCTTTTATTTTAAAGTTCAGAAATAATTTTCTTTACTATTTCTACTTAATTTCAAACTTGTTTTTTATTAGAAAATGTAATTTACATTAATTTATATATTTTTTAAGTATTTTTAAGTGCACCCACACGAAGTCTCTGACCACAGCCCAAGTCTTCGGTGATTGGCTTTTAGCCGCTGTCGCCGCTGTTCGCCTGTCAAAGCTCTCGGGCCGGCGTCTTGCGGATTTATTTATTTTTAATAAAACTGATGTCATTTATGGGTTTATTCGTTTATATATTGGTTTATTGTGGCTAAATGCCTTGTCGCTGAGACAGAGACTTTGCCCAGCCACGAATACCTACGAGGATGGCGATGTAACGAGATACTTTTAGCAGAAACATTGTAAAAGTTAAGTGTGTGTTCTGTGAAACCCGATGTCAAGGACACCAGAAAATTGCAAAATCAAAATAGAGGTTGTAAAAATAAAGTAACAACCTAAGCAATAATTCCAAACTGTCAAGGAATTACTATTGAAATTAATTGAATTTGAATTTTGGTACAAGCCATTGTCTGGGCTTTTGTTGGGAAATGTTATTTGTATTTAAGAAAACCTTTGGAGTGGAGTTATTTATGTAGATAGAGATGGAAAAATATAATAATATTATACACTTCACTATAAATATAAAAAATATGCCTTAAATATGCATTGTATAGATTTTTTATTATAATAGTTTCTGATTTGATGGATAGATTTTCTTTTTTCGGTTTCAAAAACCAAATCAAAGAGTGAGCTAAAGATATTAAATAATCCTCCTTACCAGATACTTTTCCCCAGAGTTTCCTCCAGAAGAAAACTCTTAGACAAACTCTGAAAATCCAACCTAAAAACTATCCTCTCTGCCAGCTTTTGAGCACTCCATCTCAGCACAGCTTCTCCACAAAGTAAAAGGAGCTGCACTTGAGCTGCATCTCGTAAGCTTTTTTTTGCTGGATTTATCTCATCCGTGGGGCCACCTTGATGTGTCATCACTTGAGAGCGGTAGCCAAACATCTCAATGCTGCCTCCTTTTTTCGAGTTTGCACGCATTTTGCGTCGAGTCGCGGCGGCACTCGAGTTCAACAATTATGAGAAATGTGTAACAGACGTGACTTTGATGTCGATGCGCCGACAGCCAGACAGCAGCTGCTGTCGAAAGTGCAGAGCAACATCATCTATCGATGTCGAGATGTTGCAGCCACAGAAAAAAAAAACTACTAAATATAAAAAAAACTATATAATATTCTGTCCCTGACCTTCTTTTTGGGCCAAGACTCTCGCTTTTTGAGAGCGTTGCGTTGCGTGCGTCTGGCAATTTTGCATCCGTAATTAAAATGTGTGCGCCAAGTGGCAATTTTTAATTACAAGAGATAAACTCCTCCGAAAAACTAAAGAAAGAAAAAAAAAATAATAAACACTGACCGCCGGGGGGGCGACTATTAAAGTTTTGTTAATTATCGCGATAAGGCAACAACTTGTTGGCGCTACAGTTGGAACTGCGGCAGCAGCTGCCTCCGTTTATGCCCCTTGTTTATTAATATTTCTTCTTTGTTTATTTTTCTTAATGCCTTTTCATATTTTCCAGTATTGATCCGGCGGGCTTTGATGTGCCGTTTTCGGCTTCACCTTTAACCCCAGCGTTCGGCTAATTGAAATGCACAGAGATGGGCATCTGTGTGCGATGATTGATGGTGTGGCCATAAAGATGTTTGCATTGAACAAAAACCGATTAGGTTAGAGCTTTAATGACCTCGTCTTAAGTAAATGCAATCTTGTAATGGCATTTGAATATTAAAGTTTTTTATTGGAAATATTTATGGGTAGCTTAGAGATTTATTGGGGAAATCAAAGGAAACATAAACGTTTAGTTGTTGAAATTGGGAGAAGGGAAAGTAAGCTATTCATTTATTTATTGCTTATTATTTTCTATAAGCTTATATTTTATTTTAATTGAAAAATGAAAATATATTCCGAACGGCCTTGTTAAGATGCGTAACGCCTTGCTTATGATATTCTTTTTTATTTTAGTTTAAAAGCTGGAGAATAGCTTTTTGAATCAATCCACATCCCTGCGAGTTATGCATCTTATCTTTATATTTTCTTTTCTTTCAACTCTGACCTCTCTTTTCCTCGACCGTCTAATTGAAATGCATTGTGGCATAAATATGAAATCTTCTAATTGGCTGCGATCGCTGTTGCCTTGGCTCTTGGCCTTTTTTCATACTTTTTTTTTTTTTTGCTTGCTATTGCCTGTTGGCACGTTGTCTGGCATGCAGCATTCGATCAGGCTGAAGCTCCTTCCCCCTCCGGCCCCTCGGCATGCACTTCCTTTTTGGGGGCCCCATAGAAAATTTTCTTTATAAATCAGTTGTTGGGGCCTGCAAGTTGCGCTATGTTGTTGTTTGCGAGAGAGCAGGCTGGTACAAGCCAAGTACAAAGCAAGTTGTTAAAATTCCTGTTTAAAGTTTTGTACGCACATGCAACCCTCTGGCCCCGCCGCACCACCCCTCTGGCCCTCTATCCGGCAGAAACTTCAAAGGAAGCTGCTGCTTTTGCTGCTGCATGTTTGCATTAAAGACGCATTTTGTTTGCCCAGCCAGATCCCAGATCCAAGACGATGGCCAAGACCGACTACGACGACGACGATGATGATGAGGACGTCCGCAGCGTGTTAGAATACACAACATGTAAGCCAACAAAACAGTTGGGGCCACTCATAATCAGGTTTTAGCCACGATCCACGAGGCCGGAGCAGCCAGAGCCCGGGATTCGAGCCTTAGCCGATCCCCAAAGGGAGTGAGCAACGTTTCGGCGTCGGCGGCTCCAGCTTCAGCTTCAGCTTCGGGTTCGGTTTTAGCTTCAGACTGAGCTTATTGCCTGCACATGATTGCACAAAAGAACAGCAGCGACTAGGCACAGTGTCCTTAGACTTAACGGAATCTAAATATTATAAAAATAATAATAATAATTTTTTAATATTTTAGAACTTTGCTAAAATTCAATCCAAGCTTCTAGTCAAGATTTGTGCTTTTAAAATATCATTAAAATTAAGCCTGTCTTTTTAGCTTTGCTTAGCTCTCTTCTAGATTTTTTCTTTAATATTTAAATAATTATTTTAACCATATATAAAAGTTCCCTCAACACACAGTGCCACATTGGCCTATAGCATTGCTCTCAGGTGGGCTAAAGCCAAAGCCAAAGACTTGCGTCTGGGGCGGAGATGCTTTTGGCCAGAGCTTGGGCTAACTAAACAATTATGGCCACGGCTCCATGTGGTTGTGGATGATGATGATGAGTGCAGGAGAGGAAGGAGCTGCTGCGGCACATCCTCCACTCGTCCATCTAACTATTCCGCATATCTATGCATCTATACTTATTTGTATTATTATTTTGCTTTGTCTTGTATTCGTTTTCTCAGCTGCCGATACACGAGAAGAAATGCAGCTAAAAAATCTATGAGATACTTTTGTATATATTTATGAAAAGACAAGGAAACGGTTCTAAAACTCCATTTTTTATAAGCTTTTTGTAAAGTTTAGTTTTAATTTATTTAATTGATAGTTTAGGCTTGATAGATTTTTAAATATTTAAATTTTTAATTCATAATCTTCCTTGTTATTTTCCTCTGTACTTTCCTAGCCAAGTTTGTCCTGGGTTCATCTTGCTTTCTGTTGATTTTTATTTGCTGTTTTTTGCTATTGTTGGCTTTCGGTTTTATTTATAGTTAGTTTGGTTTTAACGCTTGCTTGTTTAGCTCGCTTGGTTGGCCTTCCATCTCATTCCATCCCTATGCCATCCTCCTGCTGCTGCTGATGATGCCTGCGAGCTTAAAATCGTCATAAATGCATGGTTACCCACACACAAGAACACACAACAACACACACTGCACTCTGCACACCGCACATCAGAAACAGTACAAAACACACACAGACTGGCGAAGGGTAATTGCATCTCCGAGGGTCGCTCGTAGAGTTTAACTCTCTGCTGGCATATCTCAAGGATCTCGAGTATCTCAATCTGCGGGCCAGAACTCACGGTTTGACCCACACACCCCCTTCACATCTCTCTCTGTGTCTCAGGCAAAAATACTGGCGAGTTTTATGTTTTAGTTTTTATTTTCGTCATATTCGAGTGGCTTTTTTTACTCAGTTTTGTTTTTAGTTTATGTTTCTGCATATTTCTACCCTAAAAGGGGGATTTGTGGAAGTGCGTATAAGTCTTGAAAAAATGATTCAATAATATTGACTCCTTATATTACATTTAAATTAGTTTCTGAATCTTAAAGCAAAATTAAATAAGGTTTTAAAATAATATTCAAACGAATTTAAAACGTTTTTCAGTATATTTATTAATAATTGTGTTCTTCCAGGGTATTTCCCACTTCGATTCTACTTATTTCTCCCTTTTCCCTGCCTGCAATGCCAGGTTTTTGTTGCGGTTTTCACGTGTTGCTATTTCTGCACCGTTTTTTTTTTCTCCGCTTCTTGGCAGAGCAACAATTTGCTCTTGTTTTTATTGTGACTACTGGCTGGCAGAGCCATGAATAAGCAGCATCTACGACAATAAAAATATAAACAAAACCCACTAGTCGCTGCAGCAGCCACATATTCGCCATCTTCTGTTGCTGCCGGCGATTTGTGTGCTAATAATTCAGCATTTGTTTCAATTTTTTCCCTTTTGTGTCTTTTTTGGAGTGAGTTTTTGCTATTTTTTGTGGTTCTATGTTAGCTACTTCTTTTTTGGTGTATTTTCGCTTTTGCTGCCTTTGCTATTTCTATTTATTTATGTTTTTTTTGCGGTGTTTTTTTTTGTGTTTGTATTCTTTACATTTTTTTTTTTTTGTTGGCCTTGCCGGCTTTAGTTTGCCTGCTCAAACATTGTAAATTATTTGCTGGTAGCGACACACATAAATAAAGATACAATTTATCAACTCGGATGAGTTAGAGCTTAGCTCGGCCTCTGTTTATCTATCTTTTGTTGGACTTTTTCTCTTGTTCTTCTCTCTTTTTTGTGGCATTTGTTTTTATTTACAGCATCGGCTCGTTTATCAAAAGATTGAGGGGGGGAATATCATCACTTAATAATATTGACACTTCTTTTGGCTATAGAATTCCAATAGCGATGATTACGACGGCTCAGATACAGGCACCCAACACAGATACGGATACAGGCAGAGAGACAGATACACAATCACAAAATTAAGTGATTATGTTAACCGGTCTCTCTCTCGCTCGCTCGCTCGCTCGATTTCTTGCCATTATTCGTTCACCAAAACACAAAATTTACATCAAAATTAACTTGTTATGTGGCCAACAAAAACAAGAACCACAAAGACACAACCTGAAACCGAAACTCGGCTCCAAGCTGACAGCCAGACTCTTCAGATCTCCATCCTTAGCTCCAGTTCTGCTTGAGCCAATCTTGTATAATTTCGAAATTAGAGCTCATCATCAGCCCATATCAAAGTCATTCTTTTCTTTTTTTATTTCGTATTTGGCGTCGGCGTATTCTTTCTTCTGATTTTCTTGTGGGATAAATCGAAGAAATATCTCTAAGCAGAGCATATATAAACTTATTATAGTTGAAATTAGCTTAATTTGCATTATTCTTGATTAGCAGAATGTGTCTAAAATGAGATAGAAGTGTCCTAAGATTGGATAAAACACATAAATGAAATGAAATTGTATTATTCATTAAAGGAATTTGACTTTGAATTTACATCTTTGGCAGAAAACTTATCTTGATATTCGATTTTGTGTGTTTTTTTTTAATGTTCTTATTAATACTTTATGGTGTGGAATATATTTAAAAGTTCTAGATAAGTTTTTAGATTAATATATCTTAGCTTAAGGCAAATAAATTGTTTGAAATTGTGTTTTGTCTTAAAGGAACTTCCAGAGTTTGAATGGATTTTTTAAGACAAAGTTATCTAAATTTTTTTAATAACATTTAATGCTAAGAAAAATACATGTGTTAATACATAATACAAATTTACAACTTATTAGAAATTAGTACAATTTGCATTCTTAGTGAAGTGCTAATTAGGTTTAAGGTGGCAGAAATAAGGAAGATACTTTTTCAACTGCAAACTAGATTAATTTCTCAATTAAATTATTTTAAAGTTTATTTAAATCTTAAGTTATAAGCATGTGCCTGCAAGTTAATATCTACATTTATTATCATTAAATTACGAGTTAGCTTTCCATTTAATTAAATAACATCCAAGTTATTGCAATAATTAAACTCAAAATCAAACTCTTCTCTAATTCAATTTCCCCAAAAACCAGCAACGTCATGATATCCTCCTGGCTCTCATAATATTATTTAGCCATAAGCACGTGTAATTAATATTTAAGCCAAGTGGGCAAGGCAAGTTCAAGGATCCAACTGCTTGGCATAACTTTTTGGCAGTTGCAACTATACATACGTACATTACGTATACGTATATTACGCATACGCCTGGTGGAGCAGGCAAAAGTTTCAATTAAGTGGCAAAGTTCAATTCCCCCAACTCTCCTGTCGTCTGGCTTATATAAATTATATACACCGCATATATACGAATATATATATGAGCAAAGTCAGCTAAATCTATCAGCATAATGGCTGGCAGATAATAGAAATCTCTAATTAAGGCCTCGACAATAGTTGACAAGCGTCCGTTGCCAACTGGGGAGGAAGCCACTAAGCGGCTCACTCTCGTCCCAGACATCAAGATCTGGGCAAACAAAGGTGTCTGGTCTGGTCTGGCCGGGTCTGGGGTCTAGGGGGAGTTTGTACCAGCAGCAGAGTCAACGATATCACCCTCGTCCAGGCTTATTTCATTCATGTTTTTGTGTTTTTACTAGCTGCACACATGCGAGGGAAAAAAGGGTTGCCACCAACCACCGAACCCACACGGTGGATTCTGTGAGGGAACAAACACTTGTAAGGGTCTCAAGTTCAAGTGCAGGCAGGAGCTCTCCATCTTGGGCTTCTTCCTTCCGCCTGCAGTCTAGACTCCGCTCTTCCAGACACCAAACCCAGGCCCAGACACAGGCCAGACTCAAGCGGCCGGGCAAGACAATTGGCCAGCGAAATTTGAATAAACATTAGAACAAATGGCCAGGGAAAGAACGAAACATAAAAGACACATGGGTACAGGGAAGACAAGGTACAGGGAATCAATAAAAAATAAATATGTTGTTGTTATAATATAAAGATGCTATAAAAACATTAAAGTGTGATTAATCTGTGAGATATAATGTTTTGTGCCTGTTTTTGCTGAGAGTTTGAGAGAGTTTTCCTTTAAGTACAATTGTTGTTACATATAAATATATATTTTTATAGTATAAAAAATAAATACAGAAGTATAAGTAGTGTTAAAAAAGAATTTAGAATTTTCCATATAGTATATACAATTAATACAGAATATATAAGTAGTTTTAGAAAAAGAATTTTAAAATTTTCTTACTCATAAAAGCTTATTTAACAATATTCATATATTTCTGATGATCTCTTTTCGAGTATTAAATTTGGATAATATTTCTTTTATTTTTCTTTTCATTCTTAGTTTTTGATAAACAAAACCCCACTGTATTTATACAAAAGTCCCTGTGAGAGTGCGAATTATAATAGCCATGGGGTTCATAAATTAAAAATCTCCAGCGTTGAGAGTTCGTTTGCTTATTTAAATTTGAGCCCCAAGAAGGTCCAAAAAAGAGTCTGGCTTACAAAAAAAAAATAGCTTCGATTTGGCGACCGTGTACGTGTTGCAAATATGTTTTCAAAATCTAAAAATTTGTCGGACGGAAGTCGCCAGCACTTAAGCAAATGGTCA
Organism: Drosophila seguyi; assembly: GCA_008042675.1. Lineage (NCBI taxonomy): Eukaryota > Metazoa > Arthropoda > Insecta > Diptera > Drosophilidae > Drosophila > Drosophila seguyi. The sequence continues at coordinate 263,016 of VNJU01003920.1, read as the reverse complement.
GAGTTCAGAGTTAAAAGTTGAGAGCCAAGAGCCACGAGTTGGAAGCTAAAGGGCAGCTGCTTATCGAGGTGTTTTTCAGCGGCCTGACCTTGTGCTGATTTTCTTTTACACCATTTTTTTGTATATATATATTTTTTTATGTTTTCTTTTTTTATATTTTCTTTTTTTTATGTTTACATTATTATGTTTCTGCTTGTTGCAGCAAGAAACATTGCATGACTTGGGCACACAAAAAGTTGTTTCCATTTTTTTGTGTCGTGTAAATGTGTGCGGAAAAGCAAAGTTTGCCAAAGAAGAAAAGTTTTTGTCACTTTGGTAGCTTGTTTTTTGGACATTTCAGCACGTTTAAACTAAGGGCTCTTTCTGTCTGTCTCACAACAGCATAATCTCTGGCAGCCTAGATAAACAATTATGGGAATAGTTTAGATAGGAGCTTTGGCTGGTATCTGTCGCTTTGATTTATTGCAGTACGGAAAAGTCAGCTATTGCTGATATTGAGATTAATTGGATATTATAATGGTGGGGATAATTATTCAAATGGGTTATCTGGCACTTTAGTTGGATGAAGAAAAAATATATAAATAAATAAATGGGTAAATATTAGGTAAGAAATTACTGTGAGAACTTGAAGTTATTTACAGATCAGATTTGCATGTAGTAATTTTATTAAATATTTATCTGATGATTTTAAAGTTTATTTAGAAAAAGAAAGCAGTTGTTAAGGTTATAGTCAAGGTTAAATAATGAAAATTCCAAGCTTAGTAACATAACTTATGAAACATTTTGAAGGGGTCTATAGATCCTCTTCTAATAAAAAATATCTAATAAATTAACTTAATAACCCTATGATTTAATTAATTGCTTGTAACAACCAACTCACTAAGCCTCATTAAAAGTATATTTACAAGTCTTTACTAATATCTTCAACCTCTCAGGCTCAATGTCAAGTGGGTTGTACTTCACAGCTTTGATTACCAACCGCAAATAGAGCAACTAATGTCAATGTAAATCACCTGTTAAGTTTGCCGCTCATTATCCATTATAATAGAAAAAAAAGACAAAGCTCAGCTAAAAAACGCCAAGAATTGTAAACAAAAGTCGGACCATTAAATCACGCCCTTGTAAGCGGCGGCTCAATCGGATGTGCGTAGTCATTCGGATGTTGGCCTAGTTAATAATGCATTAGGCCAACATCACACACATACTCGGCGTAGAGAGACATGTAAAACGCCAGTTGAATTGTCAATTTATACGAAAATTGTCAACAATTAACATTTAACGCACACAACACAACACAAGACACGCCAAGTGGAGCGATTCCAGCCAGTCCGATAAGGCCAAAACGCTGTCAACTGTCAAATTTAATCATACTATAAAACGCAGGCCATAAAAAGCCAGGCCACGACGAGATGCGAGAGATGCAAAAGCAATAAACAAACATTGAGGAAAATACAAACAAAAAAAAAAAAATACAAAAACAACACAAAAGAAACGACAACAATTTCAAACCGACGGACTGACATTATTTTGGCATGTTTTGAGGCTTGTGACAAACGCCTGGTTGAGTTTCTTTTTTGCTTTTTTAATTTAGTTTTTTTTTTTGTTTCGGTGTCAGTGTCGTTATCGTGTGAATTTTTTCGGGTTAGCTGTTTTTTTTAGATGTTTGTGAAAGTTCTTATTAAAAAATGGCAAGCAAATTGTAACTTGGAAACTATTTTTTGACACTTTGATGTTTTTAAGAAGAGCTAAATTGATAATTTGTTTTGTAAAAATCTTAGCTTAAAAATTCCATAACTAAGCCAAAAATGCATTAATTTCAATTCGGGTAACTTTTCTCTGTTAGTTTTTGTTAGGACTATAAATTTGCTTACTCAATTTGTAGTTTAAAAAAATTAAAATTTTGAGGAAATTTTGGGACAATTTTAAACAAAAAATAAATATAAAAATTCGGCAAAATTTTTGAAATTTTTTTTGCTTAGTAATACAGCTAGATCGATTCGCCTGTTGATGCTGATCAAGAATATATATGATTTATAGGGTCGGAAATGATTCCTTCACTGAAATACAAGCTTATGACTAAAATTATAATACCTTCGAAGGGTATAAAAATTAATATTTGCTTAGGAGTAATACCACTAATTTATTAATATTCAAACTAACATCACAACCTTTCTATAGAAATTTGTAAAGTTAATTAAATAATATTTATTAATTAAACACTCACTCAAAAACACTAAAACAAGAGCTGGGAACACTTCGATGTAAGTATATTTTAAACGATCGCTGCTTTGTTTAGCATTTATTGATTTTACTTATTTTTAGCTCTGATAAGACGGTAAAAATATGTTGTTATTTTTTAAACTAATTTTGCTAATTTTTGAATAAGATTTTTTTAAATTTTCAATGCTTACTTCAAAACAAAGCAAGAGAAGAATACATTCCTAACTCACTTATCTGAATTCCAAACATTTCCAATAACTGTCACATCAAATCTGTGTCACCACGAATTCCGCTCGTATTTATTTAATTTTATATTTTATTCCAGTTCTAATTTTATTCAAATTATTTTCCACATCAGACAATGGAATTTCCCTAGTTGCAGTAGGCTAATTAGCCAAGGCATCGTTCCCGTGGCATTCACCTACCTGGGCCAGTTGTTGTGTTTTCTAGTTAGTCTATATGGCAAATGGCAGGCAACTTCCGTTTCCGGTGTCCGTTTGGCAGCCAAGTATCCAATTATATTTGTTTTTCTTTCTTTTTTTTCAGTCAGCTGCGCAGGCGTCACAGCGAAACAGCGGATGAAAGTGCGGAAAAACCAAAGGCGAAACTTTTCGCCGCACAACTAAATTTCTTTGTATTTATTTATTTTTGTTGCTGCTGCAATCTGCACTGGTTATGAATTTTTTATTCAACAAATATATGACAGGCACATATATTTAAATATTTCATTTGCTGTGCAATATTTATTAATAATTGATTTATTATTTATTCATATAGATTTTGCATAGAACATTTCTCTTTGGCACTTTTTGAAATGGGTTTTAAAACAAAACGGATGTGTGTGTGTGTGGTGTGTGTAGATGCAGGCACTTAAGAGCACAAAATAAGCACAGAATTTGTATGATTTTTCTTTTGAATTTTGTATTTTTTTTTTGCAGTAAAAACAATTCCCGGCGTTTAGGGGACTTTCGCGAAAATCTCGCCAACGGAAAGCGCAATGCAGGCGGCCGCGAAAATGCGTTTGAACGAACGTCAGAAAGCGCTCAACTTGAACTGAACAAAAGTATCTTGAACTGCCGCGAACGTATCTCAATCTGCGCTGCGCCAGCATAAGCGTCGACCGCGCTGCTGGCGTCAACGCAGGCAGCAACATTGCTGTAGGTTTTGTTTCGATTCCACAAGGGGAATGTTTTGAGACTCGAAACACTCATTCTCATTTTATTCCCTTCCACTCACTCGAAAAAACCTGCTTGGGCGCACAAGTGCTGCCATGCTACGATACACTCACTCTTTCTATGGGTATTTTGAGTGAGTTTGAATGGAATTACATATTGTTTGTTAAGGAATATGAAATATTTTAAATATAAATATACAATTAGGACTTTGTTTGGAATTTTTTTTAATTTTATAATTGTATTTTTTAGTTTCTAGCAAAATTATTTCGAATTGAAGAATTTTATCTTCACAAATTCTGGCAGCTCTGACTGGCACTCACATGAGTCGAGTGGAATGCGTTGGAATGGAACGAGTGGAGTGAAGAACAGGTTTCGTTTCGAGTGACTTTCGAGTTAATTACTCAATTATGCTCCTATACGCTGATAAAAAAGGAGTGTGGGTAGGATAACTATTTTTAAATGGTTTTACAGATATTTAAAAGATAAAAATATATTCTAAGAATTTTAAAAATTCTGGTTTATGATAAATCCTAATATTTTTTTATTTTAAAATATAGATGCTTTTCAAAGCTATCAGTACATTTTTAAACTTTTTAAAACACATAATGAATTATCATAATTAAAAAAAACAGTTTTCAAGGCAAATAATGTTTTTCTAAGCTTTAAAATTCTGAAGGTATAATGTATTCAATTTGTATATTTAAATATAAAATAGGTCTTGCTAGATAATGATTTTATCTAATTTTAAAATCTAAGAATTTAAAAAGATATTTTAGCAAACTATTTATTTTAAAATATTTCTCAAGCTAAACAAATTGTTTTAAAGTATTCCAGCCTTTTCCTATTGCTCTTATTAAATCTTTTCTACCAGTGTACCCCGAAATAGGCACGTATCGCAACTCCAGTTGATATGTCTGCCTGCAATTTAGTAGTTTGGCTGTATATCTATTTTTTATTTTTACAAATTTATTGTTTTTTATCGGCCAGAGTTCACAGGTAGAAGGCAATTGAGATTTTTCATTTTTTTTACCAGTCTTTTGGCGCTGGGGATTTATGGCTCGAATCTGATGGAGGGCTGAGGCGTCAATTTGATGAGCGTGTGAAATGGCTGGGCATCGTAGGGATCGGGAAAGATATACTACTACCCATGTATAGGAGCACTCACCGATCTGGGATACTATCGTGTGCAGGTGGACTCTAATTAGGTTGAGCGAGGGATGTGACCTCCAATCAACCTGAAATGGTTGGGAGATGGTTACACAGCTAAAAAAAAATTACTATAAATTTGCTTATTTTTAATTAAGAAAAAAAAATTCCAATTATAATTTTGAAATAAAATCACAATAGAAAGCGTTCCTCATATAAATTAAATTACTAAAACTGTTGAATCTTTGAATTTGTTTTATTCCCTAAACTTATGAATTTTTGGCTATATTTCATGTCAAAAATTTAATATTAAAAGCTGTAACTATGTATACTTTCCTCTACAAAATATTACAATCTTTGCAATCTGCTGCAAATCATTTCACAGCCTCAACAAGTATTCATAAATATTTACGTGACAAACTCTCCAGGTCCTACCAATTTTTCCAGGAACTTCTCTTTCTCTGCCTGGCACACTTGCCTCTTGCTAATTTAGTGTTTCTACTCAAATTCTTTCACTTTGCAAATTTGCTACGGTACTTTTTCCGGCTGAAAGCATCAGCTGAAAGCCAAGCTTCAGCCAGGCTTCAGTCAAGCCTCAGCCCGGGGAAAACTACCAAAAGCAAACATATTTATGCGAAGCAACGTGGCCGGAGCACTTCAAGGCGATGCCGCAAAGTGGGGACGACGAGTGCCAGGGCCAGTGCGAGTATCTGTGACAAGTGTCTTTCATTAGCATAAGTAAATCTCCTCGAAAATCCTCAAATTTATTTGTCAACACTTGACAATTTCATTGTTGACGTCCACAGAAGGGGCGCAGCTGTAACATCTACCCGGCAAATCATGATTTGTGTCTTGCATGTGTCAAGCCTCCCAGCTATTGGTAAGAGAAACTGGCCAAGACAATGCCAGTGGTCACAGGCAGATGCAGATGGAGATGGAGCTCCCAACTCCGGCTTAAATCAAAGGCAAATATTTAACCACAAACACTGAAATCTCTTTGATTTTTTACTATCCGAGAGAAAGAGAAGAGTTGAAAGTTGGTAGAGGATCGAATTGTAAAGTAGTTTTTGTCGATTCTCCACTCGTTTTTTTTTTTGGCATACATTTCGAGTAGTTGAGCTTTATGGCCATGTTTGGGTTGTAAAATATTTTATGTCATATTTTTAACGACCATATCAAAGTTTTCCATTAGGACTTGTGCATACACATACAGATGTGTTTATAATTTATGCTTAGTACCGAGATGACTAAACGAATTGCACAATATTCATTAAGGATTTAGTGGAAATCGATTTGGAGCTCAGAAATTCCTTAGTAAATATATTTATGGCTAAAGTCTGGATTAGTTTTTGTAGATAAATCTTTGGATTTAATGGGTAAAGGTTAAGGAGAATTAATATTTATTAACTATTCATTTTGGGAGACTTTATCCCTGGCAGTTTTTCCTGGAAAATGAAATATATATTTCCCTTGGTCTCCCCATGCTTTCCTATTAGTTTTCCGTCTTGGCCTTGGCTAATTGCCCCAGTCGAGACAAAAGCCAACTAGACCAGCTCAATGGGTTTTCGGGGACTTCCTTATCTGGCTTATCGCCTCCCCTGTGTCAAAGTCTGAATGTCTGGCGGAGCTCCGTTCGGGTCTTGTCTTGGTCGTCATCGTCATGGCGGCATTATGGCCAACACTTCATTACCAACAAAGCCATTGCCATTCATTAACAGCTGCGGCTTTGTGGACCTGGCTCGCTGGCTGCGTTGCTTTGAGTTTCTGCTGTCGCCGCAGTAAAAGTTGGCAACGGTTTACTGCAGGTCTCGTGGCGGGTCTTTTCTTTGCCTCCCCATAATGCCAACGTAATCTCAAATTACTGCAAATTTTCGCTGCTCACCTTTTATGCGCTTATTTATTTTATTGTTCATCTTCATTGCACTTTTTGTGTGCAAGCAAAAGCCCATCATCTGCATTCCCATCGGAATCGGGGAATTGGGGATGTGCGATGGGAAGAGGAAATCGGAAATGGGAAATATCGAAGAAATCGATGTATCGAATTTATCTATTGATTGAATAATTAATTTATTTTCTTCTATTTATTACTATTTAAATTTCAATTTAAATTAGTATATTTTACTTCTTTTCCAAACTAAGTTAAATATATCTTCAAAATCGATTAAATTCGATTATTAATCGTTACCGTCCCTAATTGGAATCTCCCGCTTATTTGGAACCGGCTTCAACTTCACTGCGTTATACTGTAAATCGTGTATTATTTTGATTGTTGCACAGTTTTTATTGTTGCCTCCAATAATCTGGCTTTATGCTGCTACCAATAAGCACAGCAGAAGCGCATTTCCGCAATTTTCCGCGCCTTTGGCTGCAACGACGACGACGACAGGTGCACAAATGCTCCCCAGAATGGGCGTTTGATTGAGCTTCCCCCTGATGTACTTAATGATTTGTTTAACTCCCTAGAAAGAAAACTGAAAAAAATGAGAGGGGAAGTACCAAGCTCAGTCCGCAGGCAAATGCCGTTGAGGCGGGTTTATCACCGCGATAAGCACATAAATAATGAGGGTTTCTGCTGGCCATAAACACGCTGGATGAGTTGGCAAAGTCAGCAAAGTTTTTTTTGCTATTTACACAAGGGAAAATAAAGCGCATTTGAAGTTGGGTAGTTAACAAGTTTTAATGGAAAGAGGAGATCCTTTAGAAAATGGTGTTTATTTCTAAATGTATTCTAGAAACCCTTTTCCAGGATAGCCTAATATATTTTCATAAATATACCTGAAACACCACAGAATTTATTAATTTATTTAACCTTTTTATAGCCTTTTTTAAGTCTTCTTTTGTTTAATTTTTTCCAAGTGCACTAAGCTCTGCCATAAATTGATTTCTGTTGCTTTCACTTTAAAGATGTTCAGGAATTACGTTCGAAGAGGAAGCCTTGAGGCTCTTCAACTATTCATTGAAGTCCCCCTCCTTTGCATTTCTGATTTATTAAATAAAAATCTATTCAAATATAGTTGTCCCCATTTCTTTGTGCCACCTGCCCTCGCACCTGTTCCATGGCATTGAGCTTTAAGCCAGGCAAACCAAATTAGGACTTGTGACAATTGCTATACATACATCATCATCATCGGGCAGCACTTTAATTGTGCCTGGCACTCAATCTTTCAATCACGCCAGCCGCGGGAATCGGCGAGGGGCAGCTATGTGGATTGGAGACTGGAGGATGTAGCGGCTGCCAGGCAATATAATCTATATAATCATAAGAGCGGTCCATGTTGTAACATGGCTGCTGACCCCCCTCACGCATTTGCGACATGTTGTCAACTCGAATTGCGTTCGACTGATTGAAGGCAGCCAGCCAGCCGGCCATGGACCATCCATGGACCATCCTATAAGATCCCAGTCAGTTTAGTTTAGAGCCATACTGATTCAAAGCTATATTACACAAGGAAAAATAGTACTTAAGGGGAATTTTTAAAGATTTTTCTGGGTGTTAAAGGAGAATATATTGTTTTGTAAACAATAAATGTAAACTTTGAAAGATTTTTCTGGGTTTTAAAAGAGAATATATTGGTTTTTAAATTATATTCCTTTAAATTCTCCATCATTTTTAGTTTATTAACATTGCCAAAGTTTAGAACTTAAAGTTATAGATAATATTTTTGTTTTCCTCTTAAATTTACAATTATATTTGCAATGATTTTCCTTTAAATAAAAGGTTTTATACTAAATTTTCCCTTGCATATTTTGATATATTCTCCTATAATCACTTTTTTCTTAATTTTTATTAAGTGCATTTCTATCTCCATCGCTCCATGGACAAGTTGATGGGCCCAAAGCCAAAGCCAAAGTCAAAGCCGCGGCCCAAAGTCGGTCTACAATGTAGCCAAGTGGCATGGACTCCCAAGGAACTCTTCGCTTTGCCACCAGACAGGTTTGTCGCCTGTCGCCAATGGAGTGGAGATGGGAACGGGATCTCCCTCTCCAAGCTGGAGTCGCAGATGGACGCTAAAGTTAGAGCCGCAGCTGGACCAAAGAAGAGGATTCCTTTTGGCTTTTGGGTAGGCGTCGCGCAGATTGATCAACAGACCAGGACGTTTGTCTAAGACTTGGCCAGCCTTGTTTACGTTTTAGGGTTTGCACTGTCATGGCTGAAGATCAGGTAGAGAACAGGAGGGGATTCGGTTATTTTAAAGGTATTTAATTTTAAAGAATTTAATAAGATATTTTAAACTGTTTACGGATATAATAATGGTTAGGAAACATACTGAACTCAAGATTTAGTTCAGACAAAATATTATTTCCAGCACTTTATTAATTCCAATTTTTACCTAGTAAATTTAGCAATATTTTAGAGTCTATAAATAATTTTTTATAAACCTTTAATCAACCCCGAACCGCTCCTGTTGCCTGCTCCACCTTCCTGGCATTTAAAGTAATTTCGCCATCAATCTTTCACTTTTGCACTCGTTTCGGACAGAGTCGCTCCTCTCTCCCGTTGGTCATCTGCCCGAGTCACTTAGTTTGAGGAATTGCCAGAGTCCCAGTCATCGGCAGAGTCCCAACCAGGTCCCATTCCTCGGAATGACCTTGTCCGCAATGATGTTGATGTTGTCGTCGTGGTCGTCGTCGTCTTGGTCGTGCGTTCTGCCCACTCACCTGCGTAGAGTCCCTGGATGCGTAAAGTTTATTTTGATCTTGGTGTCGTCTCCGCGATTTGCATAACTTGTCAGGCCCATCCTCTCGACCGGAGATGCTGGCGGCGGGGTCCATTGTCAGTATCAATAAATATCAACGCGCCAACTGAGCGACAACTTCTTCTGGGGACAGCCTCGACTTGGAGCGAGGAGCGCGAGCCTGATTCCATTTGGCAGTGATGAGTGCCACGTCCTTTCATGAACATTTTGCTATTTTTTTATGCACACCGATATAAATGATCTTTTAATTAATATCACTTTAGATAGTCCACAAATTGATGGAGCATTCTTATTATGCAAAGTGATGTTTACGATTATTACCTGGGAGTAAGGAAGGAAGGATCCTTGTCCCAGTGCCAGTCGGAGTTTCACTCCAAGTACCCAGTTTCAGTTTTCGTTTTCAGCTCCACTTGGGGTTTGGCTTTAAATATTTTTAATGACACCGCCGACGGGATTAGGGCCGTTCGATCTTGGCTAAAAGTTGATCCGACAACTTGGCCTAGGCCTAGGCGCAGGCGCAGTGCTGCCAATGATAATCGGATCAGATTACCATTCAGATAATGCTAAAAGCTTTTTGCAATTTGCACTACAAATTTGTTTAGCAACCGGGACGCGATTTGAACAAAGTTATTTTGCACTTAACATTCGAGGACAGTTGTGGGGATAATTCGTATCAAAAGGGGACAGTTTAAACTCCTTTCTGGGTAGTATTTATTTACTGAGAATTATCTAAGGACTCTCACTAGTTGGTTTTTATTATTTTCTAAAATTTCTAGCTTTAGTTGTGCAAGTTTAACTGAATTTAAGATTGATTTTGTATTATTTTCTTTTTCGCTTTACCAGAATTTCTCTTTCTTATTTCCCACATAACTTGAGAGCTTTTCTTATACACATTTTTACCCAAAGCAGTTGCGATAAAGATCGCAAATGGAATGCAGACGCCGCTATTTCGGAAAATGAAGTCATTAAATGCTATTACAAAGCGTAATTGTTCACAAATTATACAGGAGAGCGGGGAACGAACTTCCTATATATTGTACATCATATACCCTTTTTGCCTGAACCGAAACAATGTGCGCATTACACCACTTGTGGTATCTTAATTATAGGCCTAGGAGTGCCACACCAGAAACACCAGGGGATACGAGGGGGATACGAGGGGTAAAAACTCACCTGGTGCACCTGTCATATCTGGCTGTGTGGCAGCCGTTCCCGTCCAGCAAAACGAGTGACACTCGCGGGTTTAGGAATTTGCATAATAATATTTGACTCAGTTTTATGTGAGGTGAAAATATCAGTCTTTAATATTATTAAATTTTAAAAGGAGAGAGTTTTTAATAATAATTTTTATTGTAATTAGAAGAGTAAAGATAGTTAATTCTTTTCATAGTTAAAGTCCCCTTAATTTTCTCTCTGTACTCAAAGTACCCCCATTACAACACTCCCTTCATCTCATATGGCTGGCAATTTGGTCTTCGAGCCCTAACAAATGCTGGTTAATATTCAATTTATTACAAATCATCATCGCCTCCATTTAAGGTTTGCTACTTACAACTGACGGAGTCGTCGCTTCCCTTCAAGTTGGAACTCTCAACTGTGACGATGCTCCAGCTCCGCGTGTAAGTAGTCCGCTTTTCTGCCAACTCATCGGAGTGGAGTCTCATGTGTCCGGGAGGGGAACTTCCTGACAAACGCGGAAAATACTGCTCCGAATACAAACACAACTCCGGCGGAAATTGTGTCATGATTATAGACTAAAGCGCCCATTTAGTTACGCCTTATTATTTCCAATTCCTTTTTGGGATACCGGGGTTTCCCCCCTTTTGCATTGAACTCGGGGCCTAATTGAAGTTGTGTGGAAATGACTTGTATCTTTTTGCTGTCTAATCTCTTCATTATGAGTACTCACTGGGTCTTAATGCGGTTTCAATTCGTTGTCTATTCTTGGCCCGACTTTGGTAATTGGTTTGGTTAATTAACTAAACTAAGTCAGAAGTGGTAGCAATTTTAGATAATCTGTTAAAGGAGAGATCTATCAACTGATCAAAAAGATACTGCTAATTAAATTGTTATAAATTGTTCGATATTTTATTTTTTGAAATAGAAACAAAGTATCTATTATAGACTTGACTATATTCTGCATCTTTAGCCTGAGCTCATCTATCTATTAACCATCTTGGCCTTACCATTCCGGCTCATCAATAGTCCAGCAGGCGTTTCATAACCCGTTAAGGAAGCCACAGCCAGACTCCGGATGATGGCCAAAGAATTAATCAACACGAAATGAGAAATTCTGATGTGTGGCACTTGCTTCTAAGCTTTTCCCATCAATTAAACGCTTGGACTACCGCCAGGAATCTCTCTGTAGAAACGGCACATTGTCTTAGCCAAATTAAAATGGCCAACTGCTGTCCGACACCTGGCCAGGAGACTCTTGCCGATTTTTTTTCGGTGCGCATGCGGAAGCGTTTTTCGCGTCATTTTTCATGCTGAAATTTAATAAAGAAAATTAATTTGTGGACATTTGACTCGAGGCGAGATACAAAATACAACGGCAAATAAAAAAAACGAAAATATAAAATGAGAAGAAGAGAAGCTGGAAGACCCTCTCAAACACAGACTTTGATCGATGGCACTCATGATGCTGCAGGCGAGCTTCCATTCCGCCCGAGAGCCACCGCGATCCCGACGCCAATCTCCCCCAGTTCCGACGACAAATTCAAGTTTGGCGAATATGCCTTGGATCTATCTGCATCTGGGCAGCCTCAAACCTGGGAGCATGCAACCTGCAACGGTTGCCGCATGAGTTGCAAGTTAGCGCAATTAATTTATTTCAACACGAATTTAACTCTCATCGGACTCAGCTCTCAGCTCTCAGCTCACTTCACTTCACTGCACTTCATTTCCAATGCATTTTACATCATTCCAGCGCAGACTTGGCATTTATATTGTAAAAATTTTGTCGTTAACTTATCTAAATATGGCCATTGCATATAAAGACCCGCCATCCGCGAGGGCAGCTGCGAGCACCGAGCAGCGAGCCACAGGATCCAATGTCCGCACTATAGACTTGGCTTGAAAAAACACTGAAAAAATACTAGAATATAATTTAGAAATTCTGGAAACAATGTATAAATTATAAATAATAAAACTAAAGTTAACACCTTTAAAAGTGTGGCGTAGAAAAGCTTTAAAAAATTGGTTTTTCAGATTAAAGAAATATACTTTCTCTTAAAATTTTTACCAGTTATTTTTTTAACTCTCCAGAATTTCTTGATTATTTTCTCCTATTATTTAAATATGTAATTTAACAGACTCTTAACTAATTTTCCTCAGTACTCTTGTCATCCGTTGCTGCGTCACTCATTTTTGCACAGTCCATTAGTTCGCGGATGCAGTCGTCGCTGAAGGTTGTTCCTGGCGTTGTTCTCGTGGCCGTCGCCGTCCATGTCTACCGGTTTGACAGTCGCTCACTCGCAGTTCCACCAGTCCCGTTTCCAGTTGCCAGACCAAGACCAAGACCCATTCCCATTCTTAGTTCGATTCTCACTTCCAGTCAGCAGTTTTCCAGCTCCATTAGTTGCTGACTTCCCCTCCGTCTCGATGGCGATTCCTGCTGGGTTTATTTTAAGCTCTTCTGAGCGCGTCCTTACCAAGGGCTAGGTTCTCCTAAACCTACTCCCTGCTTCCCCTACCTTTTGTATGTAATTTTCGGTTATGCCAAGTAATTTGAGATCGCGCCACACGCGCGGCCTTTAATGACTTCATTAAATGCGGCAAACTAGTTTAGCGCGACTGGTTCCCTTGGTCGGAGCTGGACAACTTCCGATGATGACTACAAAAATGATTCCTCGAGGGCATTCCTCAGTTACTTGCTGCCACTTGAAGTGGTCCGTCCGCTGGACAAGGACCCAGGGACCACCTTGCCTGGCTGTCGAATCCTTTCCGCGCATAACTCAGCGAGGCGAGGATACTAAATCTCCTGGACAACATTTTACCTGATCCCTTTGGCTTAATGACTTCAACTAGATGATCGTAAAATGTAAATTTTTCAGTTAGCGAGGAACAGCAAGGAATATATATATATATATATTTAAAGCATCAACATGATGTTCTAGGACAAGCTGCACAGCGGGGAAAACTAGATAATATTTCAATTTATTTAAACGTGCAGGAAGTATATGAGTGAATTTACTATAAATGATTTGAATACTCATAAGATCACCTTTGACAGCTTTCTTTTCACAAAGAACACAAAAATAATATTCAAATATATTTAAATCTTAATAATTACCATATTAAATTCAGATCCTTGTATCCTTATTTCCTCAATAGACTTTCCTGCTCTGTAACTCCCCAGAAGTCTGTGTCCAGCACAGTCGTTACTCATTCTCAGGGCCAGAGGACAACGTGGAGTCTGAGGCTTGGAAAGGGATGGGGCATGGTCATGGTATTCGGGATGGGGCATGTTCATGGGATTCGGGATGCTGCATGAAGGGGTTGCAGCTCTACTGCCTGGATAATTATGACGTTGCAACAATTCCACCAGCGTGGCAGGCAGAGCTTAGGAGACGTGTTCTGGGATTCCGATTGTGATTGCAAGTGTCTGGGTGAGGAGTCTGGAGTTTGTGTCCATGTGTGTGTGCCCCAAGTGACAGTGCAACATGATTGCTCTCGGGCTCGCCACATGCCACATTTATCATTCGTCGAAAACGTTGAAAAATTAGTCATTCCTTTATTTTACACCCAAATGCCGAGAGCTCTTGGCGCAAACCAGTTGAGGAGAGGCCAAGATTGTGGCAAGAAAAAAAATCCTTCTTGCACTTACCGAGGTACAGTGGTTAGTGGATAAGAGGGAAAATATGAGGAGTGGTTTTTAATAGGAGTTGGAAATATTTTGTATCAAGAAAAAAGGGAGTGTTTTTTGTAGAAATTTTATGATATTTAATTTATATTTTGCCAGATTATAAAATAACTTAAAAAGTAACTTTGTGCCTAGAGAAGCTAATACTAATTCTAAATATTTTATGAGGTTGGAGGTACTTTCTTTTGGCTCTCAATTAGTTCTTTGCTTAGCTTTAAGTTTAAATATTCTCTTTCCTTTCCTACAAGATTTCCCCTTTATCTTGTCCCACCTGTACCCCGTTTGGTTGCACCTTCTCAGGCTCTTGCAGCAACAACATGCAAATGACTCTTTTAATTTTTATGAATTTCTCTGATTACGAAAATTGCTTCTGGGCTTTGACTGGGCAGCACACCAGCACCATAACCATCCCGAGTTGCACTCGAGACTGGAAGGAAGCGCCTGAGCATGATGCATCGCGCATCTTCATTAGTTGACGCTGCTCCGATGTCAACCCGTGCACCATGCGGCAGCAGCAGTTGCGATCCTCCATCGTTTTAGGCCCAGTTTGGAATATACCGCTGGCGGCGGGTCTCTCTCGGACCGTGTTTGCCTTTCCTGTCGCATGTTCATGTCTCCTAGGCCAAGACCGGGCTCATTGGTGTTCAGCTCGTGGGCTCGAATGGAAATTACAAACCAATAAATCATTGAACGCCGCCACTCGAGGAGCTGCCGCTCTCTGCCCACATGGATGCACCGCATCCTTCACCTGCTGCCAAGTTCCAACTCCTCACAGGCCCACCACTGTAATTAGTTGAAATTGTAATTCATGGCGCTGGATTAGATAAAAATCTTCTGCCAATTAGTAATGCACTTGGCCGTGAATAACTTCATATGGCCAACGATGGTTGGTGTCTAATACGCGTTATGTCTCTATTGGACCGATCTTGGTAATGCCCTCGAGGTGTCTTT
This sequence comes from Drosophila seguyi, assembly GCA_008042675.1. Classification (NCBI taxonomy): domain Eukaryota; kingdom Metazoa; phylum Arthropoda; class Insecta; order Diptera; family Drosophilidae; genus Drosophila; species Drosophila seguyi. The sequence continues at coordinate 247,963 of VNJU01003920.1, read as the reverse complement.
CGGTTCTTGGAATCGAAGAAAATATGCATTGAAAGGGGGAAAATCTTTAGTATGATGAGAGGAAAGAGAGAGGATAGTGTCAAGCTTATCGCTTTTAATATTGCATGGAAAATATTGTAAAGTTTAAATAATAAGAAAAATATATTTAGTAAATTATTGCAGTTTTTTTACCACAATAAAAAATAACAAAAACCCGCTTCTTGCATTGAAATTCGTGAATTTTGGGAATAGTTGCGAATTTTTTTAAGCTTTGATTTCCACCAAAAGTTTTACATATAAATATTGATTTTACCAAAAAAAAGTTCTATATTACTCCGATACATATAGCTTAATAAATAGATTTTAAAAGCAAATATCGATAAATTTTTTAAATTTCAAATATAGGTTTTGTTCAAATATAGATTTTTTTCTACCTTCTGAAACTAAAATTCTTTAGCTTCGATTTTACATTTACTTCATTATTTTCTACCTTTTTTAAGAATATTATTTTCATAGAGCAGGCTTTGCCTTTAATTTGCAAACATTTGACGAGTTATAATTTTGAATTCCTGACCTACCTTATAAATTGCAACTAATCTATAAATTCTTTTGGAAAAAATAGAACCCAATCACTTGAATTTTTGCCATTTAATTTGGGGCTTTCGGTTCAATTACTCAATACACTTTAAATGATTATCTCTAGCAATCTTTCAGCGTTTTCAACTGCCAAGAACTTTATGAAGCCCTGGCGATCATATCTCTCTCTCTACCTCTGCCAATTCTAAGCTCTGTTTGCCATGCCACAGACCCCGTTGCAATTGTCGTAGATCAGCAGGCCGCTGCAATTGACCCCTCACGACCACCACCGCCACTGATTTAGCCTTGTCTCGACTTCGCGGAGACCAATTAGATCCTTTAAGATCCAATCAGCGGCCTGACTCAGCCCCCGCGGCATTGCCGGCTTGATTTCAATAAAAATCCATTTAATTCGACATTTTGTGGCCCGAAAAAAGAGGCTAAAATGAAGGAGAAACACTTGGCGATTAACTGAGCTCCGGCTGACGGCTGATGGCTGCGTTCGTTTGAACTCCGTGCGGGTGTTGGGGCGAGTGTACTTGCCTCCCTCCCTCTTCCCTCCTCTCTCCTCCCCGTAGTGGCCCCAACCTTTTGGCCAACCCCTCGGCCCATATAAATCTCGGTTTGTAATTGCCACGATAAGCGGGTTCCAGCTTAAAACCGGTGGCCAAATAGCCAGCCAGCCACCGCTTCGATCCAGCTTCCAAATCCAATATGTGTACGTTGTATTTTTTTTTTTTTTTTGGGTTTTTTTTGGCTTTTTGGGAGAGGGGGGAAGCAGGAGCGGAGCAGTAAACTACATAAATTTCGCGTGAAATGCATTTGCGGGCGATAAATTCGGCAACGGCCAGCTTGGACAGCGATAATCAAAGCAATTGCAATCGATTTTGGCGTAATTTTGGTTCGGCTTAAGTGGCTCAGACTAACAAGCGGGCTCAAAGCTGCTTCACACTGTTTAAGCCAAACTAGGGACAGATTTGTAGGAACTTATTATAATATTATATATATTATATGTTGTCTTAGTACCTTGGCATTAATCTTTATTTGAAAAAGAATGGTATTGGCAAAATAATGGGTATCACAAGCGGCAGAATTATTTTCAAGAAATCAAAGGTGCGTTTGAAAACGGACTTTAGCTTTGATGGTTTTTTAGCAGTGAGCTTTACCCTTCGGGATCGTGGTCTTCCAATTGCACGTTTTGGTCCAAACTCTGGCATCCTTTTTCCTGGCGGCCTTCCCCTGGGACGTCGGGTAGTCCGACAGCCACGGCTTCCAGATGGCGAAAGAGAAGCCCCTCGCGATGAAGCGGTGTCAACGTTTCCTGGTGAAGCTTCGACCTCAGTCCCTGGGGTAGCTGCAGCACTACTTCCGGGTGAACTTTCAGTCACAATTCCTTCGACATCACTCTCTGGTGTAGCTGCAGCACTGCCTCCAGGTGGAGTCACAGGTACTATGCCCAGTGGAGCTCCAACATTACCTCCTGGTGTAGCTGCACCACTGCTTCCAGGTGGACTTTCAGGCACATTTCTCTGTGCTACAGGAACTCTTCCTGGTGTACCTGTACCACTGCTTTCCGGCGGAGTTAAAGCCACGCTTCGAGGGGTAGAAGGTTTTTCCAGCAATCTTTGACTCCTACGTGGGGTAATGCTGTTGTTTCCTGGTGAAGCTTCGATATCACTCCCTGGTTTAGCCGCATCACTGCTTCCGGGTGGAGTTAAAGCCACGCTTCGAGGGGTAGAAGCTTTTTCAAGCTGTCTTAGACTCCGGCGAGAAGTCATGCTGATGCTTTCCGGTGGAGCCTCAGCCACGGCTGAATCATTGCTTTTAGGTGGACTTACTTCCACACTTCTGTCTCCCGGAGTGGCATCTTTTTCCAGCTCTTTTAAACTCATGCTAATGAAATTATTGATTAATATATGCATACTATAGTAATTACAGATTCCTTACACTTCTGTTTATTTAATGAACGTAATTTTTTCTTTGAGAAGCAGTTCCAGAAATCTTTCCTTCTGGAAAAGTAAAAGAAACTTCCATGATAGAGAACCACAGGAACTCAAAACTCTAAAGGAGCTTACCTTTCTGATTTGTTAATTGAGTTTTCCCTATAGATTATTGCTGTTTTTAGTTATTTTTTTTAGTTTTTTCTATAGTTTTTCGATGCGACAGGCAGAAATGATAGAATGACTGTGAAAAAAATTCCTGTAAATGACAGAGACATCATCATGACATTATGACATTCAAGGTTGCCAGCTCCCTAACATTTTAGGGTTAACTCCCACATCGTAACCTTTTTTTTTTAATATTTATAATTTAAGAACATACAAATTTAAAAGTACATTCCGGGTATGCTTTAGGGGTATTATTTTAAATAATATTTTACCTCTAAGAAATGGTCTAATAGCATTGTGAGGCTTTACAAATAGTGTGAATAATAACTTATTTTAAGTGTTGTTAAACTGTTTTATTCAGTGTTACTAAGGTCACACTGAAACTCTGAATTTCAGTGTTCATTTTTAGAACTATTACCAAGCTTTTTTAATAAAAAATTATTAAAATGTCAGCTAAACAGAAATACAAAAACATGAAAGCAGAGAAATTAAGTGCAGACTCAATAACATATATATTTCTTATAAAGAAACCAGCTCCTGGTAATCATAAACCCCTGACTTACCAATATTCCGACACCTCCGAGACCGCTTTTCTTTTGTATTTTCTGTGTGGCCCAAAAAGCGGCGGCAGTAGTTGGCCAACAATAGGAACAATTTAAATCAAACAGCGTTAAAAGCAATGGAATTGTTAGCCGATGGAAACTACCGTTAAGCTCACTTTCGCAGCGGGTTGCTGCGGCAGAAATTACTCATACGCAACGTGGCTGCGGCCTCAAGCTGACCCCTGTGCTGCGGCAGCCACTGTCTTGAAGGGGGATGGAGGCTTGTTGCCGCCTCTGCTGACACTCGACCTCGCCCGTTTCACGCTGCCCGTCGCCCGACTCCATCGAGCGCTGATTAATTACACCGCCCGCTGTGCGAATTCTTCAATAAAAATCATAATTTCAGCCAGAAAACCAAAAAAAATAAAGAAATAAGAAAAACAACAACAACAAAAAGGCAGAGAGAAGCCGAAAATAAATGATGATTATTGCCGCATTTCTGTAAGCCGCAGCTTATTAGCTGCACGAGCTCCGTGGCGGCATTGCCATCCCGAAAAATCCCCTCGCATCGCGCGCATGCAAAGTGTATCGAATTTTTGATTGAAACTTTAAAATACTCGTTAGAGGAGGGTTTCCTCCTCGATGCGCCTGAGTTTATCTTTTGATTAGATTCGTTAGACTTTGTATTGGTCTTTTGTAGCGCGCTCAGAAATTGGTCAGCCGTCGCGCGCGGTTCGCTTTTTATATTTCTCCATTTTATTTCTTGTATTTTTTTTTAGCCACGATGGAGTCATTATTCACAATTTAGTAACACTTGATTTGCGCTCTCCGGCGTTTTCTATAAATTTTCATAAATTGTTTCTATTTCGTTACCCTCGCAATATGTTCGAAAAAATCGGAATAAAAAATATGGCCAAGATATGGCCTGATTGCACAAAGTGGCGGCTGGCGGGTAAATAACTCTGCAGCGACCTAGTTTTGCAGTTTAATTGGGCTCAAATAAATGCTCTGCTAAACTTAAACCCTACAATAAAATATAGTAAAGAGTTCAGATATATTTTTTTAAATTTCTTATTAACTCTTCCTTTAATTGCGTCTTCATTTGTTAAGCTTTATCATACGCCCCGTTGGCTGTCCCTGTCTGCTGGCACATCTAATTAAGACACAGGCCAAAGGACCTGCCGAAAAAATTCCCAAAAAATCTCACACACATATCTGAGAAAGCCTGACAGGCTGCCAAGTGTTAAAAGTTAAGAAATATCCCAGGAAAACAAGAGGCCCCTCTGCCAGAGTGTGTTAAAATAAGGCCCAGCGTGATGTATTCAAAAATCATTAACGGCCCTGATGCGGTGAAAGGAGTGCTCCCCGAACTCCCATTCCCAGTCTCGGTTCCAGTTCCAGTCTCCGCTTCCAATCCCCAATTTGCGGGCCCAGACTGATCCACATATCGCGGCAAAGTGAAGCGAAAAATTGCTTTGACGTCGCGTCAAAATTTCACACTTTTGCGCCAGATAAAAACGCAAACATTTCGTGAAAAAAAAGAGGAGAGAAGCTTCAGTCGCATTCCCCAAATATTTGCCAGCCTGTGCGAAAAGGATCATTAAAATAAAGGAGTGCTAACCAGGGACGGCTGGCAAAGGGGGGCGGTGAATGGCCGAACAAGAGGAGTTAAATTAGCATACAAGTCGCGCTTTTGCCATAATTTGCATATAAAATTAGCGCAACACGTTGCAGCCAGCCTCCGGGTGACACATGAGGCACTGACTCCGCCGACTCGAAGCTCTGCCGCTCATTTGGCGACTTGCAGCTGCTGATTGGTTGTACACACTCAAATCGGGAAGCAACTAATCCAAGAGACTACACAGAGAGAAAATAATGTATATTAATATAGGATTTATAAAGCAAAATTTTCTCTAGATATTGTGGTATGCGAATTTCTGTAAAATGAAATTTTAATTAGAAAAAGGTGCCTTAAAAAGTTGGTAATATGACCTTAAAAAATTCTCAAGTAATTTGCAATTAAAATTACTAGCTTTAGGAATATAGAAATATAAGAAAATATTTTTTAGATATTTCTGAAATATTTTAAACTGGATTTTTATTAAAAACTAATGCAGTGAATGGACATTGTTAAGAAGTCTATATAAAATTGTTAATATATAGAATATAAACTTCATAAAAATCTAAATAAAATATCACTAGTATTTCTAGGTCTTTTAAATATAGAAATCTTAGAAAATTCGTGGCATTTATTTATCTAAAATTACTGTAAAAAGCTAGAAGCTAGAAGCTAGAAATTGACTAAAAATTAAAAGGGATCTAGGTATTTATGAAGGCTTTTTAGCAATCCTAATTTAACGCTTTAATTTTTGGTATATTACAAATTTTACAAAGTATATTTTCCATTTATTAAATTTAATATAAAAGGTGCCTTAAAAAGTTGTACATCTTGGGAATATAATCTTAAAAAATTCTCAAGTAATTTGCAATTAAAATTCCTAGTTTTATGAATATAGAAATATAAGAAAATATTTTTTAAAAATTTTTGAAATATTTTAAAATAGATTTTTATTAAAAACTCATGCAGTTAATGGTGTGGAATTTATATTGTTAAGAAGTCTATATAAAATTTTTAATATATAGAATATAAACTTCATAAAAATCTAAATAAAATATCACTATTATTTCTAGGTCTTTTAAATATAGAAATCTTAGAAAATTCGTGACATTTATTTATCTAAAATTACTGTAAAAAGCTAGAAGCTAGAAGCTGGAAATTGACTAAAAATTAAAAGGGATCTAGATATTTATGAAGGCTTTTTAGCACTTATTATTTAACCCCATAGTTATTGGTATATAAATTATATAAAAAATTATATTTCCCATTTCTTAAATTTAATATAAAACCCCCCTAATTACTCTCTCTGTATGCCGATTGTCCGAAAGCGCTATGATAATTAAGCTGGAATCGCCTTGGCCAGGCAATGGAGAGATGGCTGGGAGTGCGAGGACAATGCCGGGATTTCTGGCACTTGTTGCCGCAATTTGCATGGGGATAACCCCCTCTTCCTACCCCACCCCCCCAGAAGCGGCGGCGCCTTCACGGCAATTAGCAGCGAGTCCGGTTAAACTCTCCGTAGAGCCGTAGAGCGGGAATGCGAAATGCGAATAGGCAGCCGCGCGGCGGCCTTATTAGTCACGGCTGCCTGCGCATCCGCATCCCCATCTGACAAATAGACGTCCATTAATAATATCTAGAAAAAGACTTGGGCCACTACTCCCTTGGCTTGGGTCATTTTTTTGTGATATTTCTCATTCCCATTTGGTAGCACATATTTCTTTGCTGTGTTTCCCACCAAAAGCTCAAGCGTGAAAATGTTAAAGGTTAATAATTACGCACACTCTACGTGTGTGTGTGTGTGTGTGTGAAACAATCGATAAAAAAAAAGTTTACAAATATTTGGGTTTGTTTTTTGTTTAGAGGTGAATGCTTGAGTCTTAGAAATGCTGATTGGAAAGTCACTATTAAAGGTAGAAAAGGTAGAGACTTTAATGAGGGAGTTCCCATAAAAAAAGGCATAAATAAAATGAAATAAATAAAAAGCAAATGAAACGTACTATTTGACTGGCAGCCCATAAAAACCATAAATAAGTAAGCATTTAAATAAATATTTATTTACATATAATTGCATGTCAGACAGAGCGGCAAATTAATACGATTGCAATTTATGACAAGCGATTAAAAGTTATATATGGAAAGGGGAAATATTTTGAGGGGTTTTTCTGGCTGTCTTTAGAGGGTCTTTAAAGCCTCTGCTAAGTAGCACACAAAGATTCAGATGCCAGATAGCTACAAAACTTCCAAATACAGATAACACGGCGACAGCTACCGTAGACAGACGAAAGCCAGCTGCCATTTAAACCAAACTCCCATCCAATCCAATCCCAATTCCAATCTCATCTAGCTGTTCATTAGTCAGCCGCTAGGTGACAATCAGATAGGTCATGGGAGACCTTTACCGAAAATGGGACAACCTGTAACATTCCCCGACGCGAGTCGGAGAAAGTCCCAATCTCACACCCAGACTCCCCGTCTGAGGGTCACCCCTTAGCCAGATGTCCCGCGGCGAGATAAATACATGAATTACTCGTCCCACAAAGAGCAGAGTAGAGTGTCAATAAAATTGCGTAGATTATTGCTGGCGAGCTCGTAAAATCGTTTACAATCGATGCTCGGAGGAGGCTGAGGCGACTCCTCAATGGTCTCCCGAACGGAACGGAACCATTCAACTGCCACTTTCTGCGTGCGTGATGGCCCAGGGCCCCGGCGGCGTTGTGCAGAATTCTCTATGAATTTATTAAATAAATGCATTAAACCATAAAACAAAAAGGAAGCCAAGAAGCAGGGGATAACAGAACGAACAAGAAATACACTTTAGGGTTACAGTTTTGTGCCTTTCTATAGTAAAATATCTTGCTTTAAATAAAAACATTTTAATTACCTAAAAGGTAAATAATTAGCCTTACTTAACAAAGCTTAAAATATAAAAATATAGAGTGAAATGTTCTAGTTGTAATATAAGCTTTCAATAATTTTTTTGTATATCAATAATGAACTTAAGTTGCTTAAAAAATCCTACTTACCCCAAAAAACTTCACCTGGCTCTCTTTTTAATTTATTTTTCCCCTAGAACCTCCCAATCCTCTCCCAATCCCTGCTCTATGGGGGGGCCACACGTAGAAGTGTCCCCATCGGATGGCAGCCTTCGTGTTGCGCCCTCAGCAACTGCAATATTATTGTTAATTTCCTCGTAAATTCGAAAGTCTTATGCTTATTGAATTTTCATGTTCAACTCTCCCAGACTGCCCCCCTTGTTTGCATGCAAATGATTTTAGTTATGATAAGACACTGTCAATAAAAGCAAATTCAGATCCGGACTCAGATAGGGATATCCAGGCTGGCCAATGCAAAATTAACTTTATTGCTATTTTATCAATTTGCTGGCAAACAGTTTTCCCATTTCCCTGTGTGCTCATAGTGTGTGTTGTGTTGTTATTGGTAAATAATAACAGCAATCAAATGTTTATTACAAGCTGCCTTAATTGCAATTTTATTGTTTGTCCTCACTAAGCTTTTGGGGGGAAAGTTGTGTCTGCAATAATAATAATATTGTTGACTGCAGCTGTCATTTATCAGAATTAAATTAGTTCTGATTGCTGTGGGAAATACAAGTCTTACAAGTCTGAATCGCATGCAAACAGAGGCAGAGAGCTCTCCATTCAAAATTAATGCCATTAAATTTGCTGGATTTTCCAGCTTGAAATGGTAAATAATTTGAGTGTAAGGAAATGAAAAGGCAGCTTTAGGGAGTGGGTAGAGTTTCAGGAGATACAAGTGGGTTTCTTGAGTACATTTTGTAGCCACAGGCAATTTTATGTTTGTTTAATGTGTCTTTTAAGGTAGAATTTGAATTAATTAATGAGAACTTGCCTTTATTATGACTCTAATTAGGGTCTTTGCCTGCAGAAAATATTCTCTGTACTTTAACAAACATTTTCTATACAAATATACATTTATTATCTTTATTTTCAATAAGTTTGTTGAGTAAATTAATACCCAATCATGGTTATAATTATCATAAGATCCCAACAAAGTCCATATATAAACTCCAGAAGACTTGCTTTATTGATTAAAATACCTTTCGCCTTGTAAATAAAAAATCCCTACCCATCTATGATTTATTCAAATATTTGTGCGTTTCATGTTGTCGCTGGGAAGTGCGACAATCGTTATCGTCGCCGATCGATGGCAAAAAGTATCGCCTTACAATAACAAACAACCGCATTTTCTGCATGCAACACACAAGGCGGGGATCCCCAAAGGCAAAAAAACAGGAGAGCGAGGCAGCAGCAAGCAAATAACTCAATCCTTAACAGAAATGACAGAAACCTTATAAATACAAGAAAAATGCAACAAAGATCATCCGATCTCTGCGATCATCTGCGGTTACAGAATACGCGACATGGGAATGCGGCTCCGTTGCAAATTGGGAAAAGGAAAAGGTCCCCTAGAACAAGTTTCACTTACTTAGAAGTGCTCCGAGGCTCAATGTTTGTATTGAAAACTTGAGAAATAACAGATTTAATTTGTCTAACAAACGCAGACAAACGACGGACTGGACAGCCGTCATATTGAGATCTCATCAAAAGACCGCACAACGCGGCCTGGCCATAAAAAGCGGGTATTGGGATCTGGATCTGGATCGGGATCGGGATCGGGACTGAGAACCCATTGAAATATTTTGACAGCGGCCTGGCAGGCGTTGAAGTTCGAGAGAAGTGTCTCAAGTGTTTTTCCCCCCGAAACTGACAGCTGGCCGATCTCAAAGTGTATCAAATCCCAAGACCAAGACCACGTCCAAGTCTGAGATGAGAGCTGGTGGGCCTCCGATCGATCGATGGCCTTATCACAGTGATAATGTGGGCTTGGTTCAACCTCAATTTGTTACACATCCGCCGCTCGACATTCGATTTTATTTTCTTAACATATTTTCCCGTCTCTCTCTTCAGCACTTAAAAATCAAAATCATTTTTTGGGAAAACGTGACGCGCTTTTGGTTATTTTTTTTGTTTGGGTTCGAGTGTTTGTTTTAGGCTTTATCATTGATCTTAAGTACGGGGAGTAAGAGAGGGGCAAAAAGTTTATTAGAAACAATTTTGAAAAGTCACTTGGAATTAACATAAAATTCGTTTCAGTCTGAGAAGGTTTTATGGTAATGGGTTATGAAGTTTATAAATAACTAAGGGAAAATTACTATAAATAATTGAAGTAATTGTGAGAAGAGATAGCAAACGAAAAAGTATATTATTTTCCACAATTATTGTTATAAGATTTATTTATTAATTTAATAAAAAGGTTTCTTTGTTGCTTGACCTCAGTTTCCTTTCCCTGATCTCTTAAATACTTTATTTTATGGCCACAGGAAACGCCATAAATGGCATTCTAAATATAAATCTTAATTTTCTCTCATGTGTGCTGCTCTCGCAAATAATTCCAAGCACTTTCAATTTGTTATTACAACAAATTAATGTGGACATGCAAGTTGATTGCGAAAAATATCTGTCCAATTGGCATTAAAACCTACGCCTAAACAGCAGGCTCTCTGCCCTGAAGATTTCGCTTCCATTGTCAGGGCCAGGCTCTCTTTCCCCTCCCAGATCTCCCTTCCAGGTATCCATGAGGTAACCAAGTCTCCCGGTATCCCCGTATCCCACAGATCTCCCGGTTGACAGCTGGCCAAATGCGAAACAGATCAAAGCAAATTATGTGCAACGCCTCTTAGCTGCTTAGCGATGGTGCTCTTAGCCAGCGATCATCCATAAAGCAAAGTATCTCTCGGATACGCGGATACTTGGTATCTCGCTAAAGAACGCGCGTGCCCCATGAAATCGGACGATGGGGCAATGGATTTTCATTTGGCGAACTGTGGCGCGCGCACAAAAAATATTTCATAAATCAACAGCGGACGACGACTGATGGCTCGATTAAATGGATTTCAATGCGGACTGGTCCCTAGCTCTCTGCCTCTGATTCTGTATCTGAATCGGAGAGCCTGAGTATCTCACAGTATTTTGCATTTCCATTTCATCAACGGTCGCCATGAAGACTGAGACAGATACAGTCGAGAAAATAATACAAATTAATTTGGGAGTTGGGGAATAAATTTGAAATTACGAAATTATGCTTACGTCTGGACACTAAAATATATTTTAAATAATGTTTAGAAAAGTAAAGTATTTAAAGACTTATTAACAAAGACTTATTAAGACTTATTAAAAGGCTTAAATTAGATGTAAATCTATAAGATGTTTAGATAATTTTTAAGGATTTTAAGCAGGAAAATAACACTAATTTGGATAATTGTTCGTTTATTATTTTTTTAATTTTATATTTATATATTTTCCAGTCTCTTTAAATTCTCTAATTTCTATCTTTTATTAACAATATCTTTTATTTAATCCACATTTTCCAGTGCATACTCATAACAAATTTGCGCGCTTTTATGGCCACAAATTGCCATGTCTTCAGCCAAGTGACAGTGCAATTATCGAGGGCCTAGACGCAGGCTCCATGGTTCCATGGGGAGACGACACTTGGTAGGGTCTCCGCATCACCCATCCCCCAACCCCCATTCCCCTTCTCAGCTGCAGATGACAGTTTGAATGGCGGCCAGAGCCAGGGGAGCTCTTCCAATTGATGAATTGTCTGTTTTTGGGTAAATATCCCCTGGCAACAGGCGCCAAAACCGAAGCACAGCCCCTAATTAATGGCACAGCCCCGCCCCTGCTACCATGACCTATGCAGATGCTGCCTCTTGCCTCCTTTCACAAGAGATTTTCAGCATTTCGCCGCTTAACATTCTGGCAACATCAATGCACCGATCCGATGCGATTCCCGGGAAATTATCATACCAGAGACCGCAATTATGCGCTAGCCGGGGAATGCTCTCTACACATTTCAATAAAAGCGGCAACAGAAGCCGCTGGCCAAATGTACATTTTGGCTAAAACAATGGCTGGCACACAGCTATAAGACGCGGATACGGATGCGAACTATGATTCTGGAGCCGCGAGTGTGTGTGTGTTCGAGTGCCATTTGTCCATCGAATTCGAATTCGCATTCGCATTTGTTTTGTAGAGAATCGAATGCCGAAAATACAATTATGGCCAACGAACGCTACACGATCGGTTAGAAAAAAAAGGGGAAGAGTATGTAGGAGAGGCTAGGATGCTCTATAACATAATTCAAGAATTAAAGATGAATTAAATTATAAATTTTACATACCTTATTATTTAAGGGATTTTTTTAAGGAAATGCCAGAAATTTCTTTATAATTTTGTAAGCTTCAAATCTTACACAGCTTCCAAGCCCCTCCCTTGATTCTATTTACCCCAAAAAGGCCATCTTTGCCACCTAGAGTATGGCCAAAAGCAAAGACAATGCCACAATAAAAAGAAAGCGAATCAAGGGGAGCAACAGATCGTTGACTGTAATCGGCATTCCGGCACTGAAGAGCTGTTGCTGGTTGTGGCTCATTCTAATGCAAACACTCTGGCCAAAATACAAAAAAATACAGAAACACCTTTCGGCCGAGAGCCGCTCTTGGCGGCCAATTGATGGTTATTGCCAATTTGTATGCGGCAAGGGGAACCTGGCCAGTGCCAAGGCCAGCATATCATTTTCGAACGTAGGAAGTTGGCCACAACAAGAACAGATGCTGGCGATAATGGCGATAATAATTGTCTTTATCTTTTTGGCTCAAAAGACGGCCAGCAGCGGGTTCGTTCCGTTTCGTTTGCCATGGCACTGAATTTCTTTTGAGAATGGCCACACTTTCCCAGAGCGCTTGACCCGCACAATGGGCACAAGCTAAACTTTTTGGGCCACAAAATAGCCGCCTTAACGACCACTTCAATGGTGTCCAGTTTGCATTAATTTTGTGTGAAAAGCGTGTGGCAATAAAGTTCCCAAAAAATATGTGTTGAAAGACAGAAACAGAAATTCAGTTATTTGCATATCAAGTGAATGGGGGCAGTGGCAGGGCCGGAACCTGAGGCCTCGGACAGACAAAGGCCACATAGCAAATAGAGCCATAAAAATTGATAAATGCTCCACATTTTGGGGTGAAAAGTTTCCTAAGCGCTCTCACCACTTTTCTGGAATTTAAATTGATCGCATTAGTTGCGGGGGAAATAATCATAAAAACCAAGTTTACAAGTTTAATTTGTTGGAACCATTCTTTTGGGCAGCGTTAATTTTTTAGTCAAGCTGGGAAAGCTCTTAAGGGAAAGCTCGAGGTTTTAAGATGCACAGAAAATAATTCAAATTTTGAATAAAAGTAAACTTTACACAGAAAATAATTAAGATTGTAAATAAATTTATAATTTACACAGAAAATAATTAAAAGTCGGAATAAATTAATGTTAAAAGAGGTAGAAATTTCTATTAATTTATTTTAATTATGGTGCTTTGACACTGTATTAAGACCTTAATTAATTTAAATTTCAATTCTTGTTCTGCTTGATTTTTGGGTTATTTAAAATATTGCTTATTCCAAGCTTTTTTTTAAACTTGATTTCTTATTAGAATACCCTTGTAAATTATGATTTATTAGAATTATTTTCAAAGTTTTACTGCTATTTTTAATAGCTTAAATTCCGCAGTACCTATATTTAAATACTTCCAAAGTTTTACAGCTTTTTTTAATAGTTAAAATTCGAAAGTTCCTATATTTAAAAAGTTCCAAATTCTCCCTTCTTTTCCGCCAGTGCACTTTGCAAGAACTCTTCTAATTAAATGAAGATTTACCCCTGTTTATGGTAGCCACCTCTACGCCCCCCTCTTTTGGGCTCCCACTTAACCCCTCCTGTCGGATGGTCGAACAGTTATGACGTCTATGTCAAAGTCAAACTACTTTACAATATTTGTTACTCGCCGCCGCGTCACTCACAGATACTCTCGCACACAGGCGACACGGTCGTGGAGACAGCTACTCATACTCGTACATTTTATGTCTTTTTTAATTGAAAACTTAAATTTGAAGCGACATGGAAAGGCTTTTATCTGTGCCGTAGTCAGCAGCAGCTCCCTATTCCCTACCAGCTACCAAGATCCCACTCCCATCCTGAGCTGCAGTCTCGGAGTCTCCGAGTCTCGGAGTCTATGAGTCCCGGCTACTGGCAGCTTGTCAGCCTCGCAGCTCGAAATGATGTTGATGATAAATAAAGTAACGAGTTGGCATTAAAATGATGACAGGCTTTCGAGGGGCCTCCGACAATGACAGTCGCGTTGGCGCTTATTAATAATTAGGTTGACTCTTCGGGAGCAATTAACATGCGCCGGTTGCCGGTTGCCGGGCTGTGTCTGTGGTAATTAGAAAACTTTCCAACTGCTCAAATGCTAACTACAAATTAGTCTTAAGCTGGATGCACCGAAAGAAAAGGCACTAGAGATGACTTTGACTCAAAGTTACACTTTAAAATAATCAAGAAAATGCTTCTATTTATTTTCCACATAAATATAAATTCTGTTTCCTAAGTTTGAAATATCAAATAAAATATTTACAATATTTATTTAGCTTTTCAACATATTTATACCTATTTTTCTGTATATTTCTTATGCCATAATTCTGCCTCCCTCCCTCAGACATAAATAATTTTCATTTCGGGGGCCATAAAACCCATGAAATTCATATTCATCTTCGTAAATGGCAGCCAAGTGCCGCTCATCTCGGCTACTTGCTTGTAATTACCCAATCTTTGGTTTTACTTCCATCGACTTTAAATTTTTGGCACAATCTTGACCACCTCATAAATCGATGGACAGACTGTCGGTGACTTTGAAAGAAAACAAAAAAAAACCAAAAAAAAATAAAGAGAAACCCCGGTAAAATTGCACGTTGCCGCCCTGGTATCTCCGCACTCATTGAAAACAAGTTCATTTAGACCACAATTCCGATCCGGGCTCATTTCAATAAAGTGTTTTTTCCCCACTCTTGGCCATAACCATTACCGGAAGGCGATTCCTTTGCGTTTCTCGATCATTTTACCTTTTTTTTTGGTTTTTTTTTGTGTTGTGTGGCTTCCTTTGGTGAGAGCTTGTTACTCAAATTATCAGGCAGAGCGAATGGGAACTGGGTTTTTATTGAAATGTTTCGAGAGGAAGGGAAATCACTCACAGAATATCTGAATATATATAGGTGCAAATCGAAGGAAGGATATGGCGGTGCTTAGAGCACATTTGAGTTATGTGCTAAGCACTTCCTGTCTAGAGAAGAAGGCGGGGTTTTTCGATGAGTTGGTAAATGAAATCTATCAGGAAAGGCAATTTGAATGATAACAGGGTCTAAAAGTGTCTATTTATTGAGGGAATTAAGATTGGAAGAGACTTTTTTTTAAAGGAATTATAAAGCTGTGATTAAACTTCTCTTGTATTTCTTTCCCTAGACCAGGACTCTCCCTTATTTCCCTTATTCTGCCGAAGCATCTGTCCGATTCCTTAAACGTTCTGGGCCAGTCCACTGTCTGGGGCATCAAAAGTTGTCAAATATCAGTTATCAGCAGGCGGAGTAACATGCTGCAAACACCGAGAACACAGAACGAAGAGCACAGAGCACACACTGGTCACTGGTCACATATTGATGTTGTCCCCCGAAGGGAGGACCAACCAAGTGACTGACTGACAGTTGACAGTTCAGCGAGGGACAGCCGAGGGAACTCGGACTGGGACTTGGACTTGGATGGGTTGGGACCCCGCCAGGCTGTCTGCCGAGGCAGCAATGTGGCCGTTGTTCTTGCCACATAAAGATAAACGGCCAGCGATTGACAATTAAAGCAAAACAAAAAGTGTGGCACCTTATCGCCGACGAGCTGCCAATGAAAAAAGGGAGACGCCTCGCCAGATGATTGAGAAGGGACAAAGGGGGGAGTTTACCACCGAAGTCTTATCAGCAATTTTCGATTGAACCGAAAAGTAAATGAAAAAGGGAATCTCAGAAACACCCTTTACAATATGTTTTTGGGAATGATAAACTAGGAAAACATATTTGAAAATATATATTAAATATCTTTAAAAGTTAAAGCATCTATAAAAGATGGAGTAAAGAGCATTCTTCATTCGTTGTAGCACCTTCATCCCTGATATTTACGATTCCCTCCCCAAACATTCATTAGAGTCTTCCTATGTTTGGGTGGCTTGCCGCATTCCTGGCCTCGGACATGGCCACAACTCACACGGTGCCATCTAGCTGCCCGTGGCTTCCACCTCCTCCCATCCTCCAGAGTCCATCTGCCAAGCTCCAAACTTGCGTTTGCTCCTCTAGCAGGTATTCATTTCAACGCTGGCCGAGCTCGTAAAACTGTCAAAATGCACCGGCCACGGCTACCGGACGATGGCGACGGGCCATGGGAGTCATAGTCGTTGCGGCTTGTAAATGCAATCTACGCCACACATGCAACAATTAGCAAAACAAACGCGATATCATAAAATAATATTAATTTGTAAAACAATCGCCGGCGTAAACAACAACGACAACCGATGGGTAGACTATGGGAGACTGCAACTCCAACTCCAACTGTAACCGGGACTTGCAACTCGCAATCCTCCACGTCGCCGGTCGCCGGTGGCACCCCACAATTATAAGACGCCGTTGCGCATGCGTAATAAGCACTTTTCCGTCTGACAACACAATAAAATGTCATGATATGCCCCACGCTCGGTGGGGAACCCAGATAGACCAGGATAGAAGAACACACAGAAAAATAGTTACAGTAAAAATATAACTATATATGGAAATATAAAAATAAATGTAATCAAAAGAAAACTATTTCAAGGTGTAAGACTTATTAAAATAATAAATAAAATAGGCTTTTAAAACCTTGATATTATATTTAATCATGAAAACAAACCCTTATTTGGTTTGTCGTAAAAATAAAAGCCCACAAATAATTCTTTTTTAATTCAGTAAAAATTTAAATAAAATTTTTGTACTTAATTTTTCTTACAGTGCCTAGGCCTTGGCCTTTTGTATTTGTCTTTCCAGTTGGCCAAAACTATGGCCCCTGTCACAGAGGCTTCACCGTATCCTCGGCAGCCTGCAGCCTCCCCGCCCCTCAGCGATCCGCATTCTTATTGCAAATAAACGTCTCGGATTGCAATTAAAATCAATAAATCGGTAACTAGCCTGCCAGCTGGTTTATAACCGTTGAAGAGCACAGCACGAGGGAGATAACCTGGAAGGGGTTTCTGAATCGGGATCGGGATCGAGATCGGGATCGGGATCGGGATCGGGATCGGGATCATTCAGGTGGCCCTGCTTCTGGCGTTTTATGCGATACGCTTTTAAACTTTTTATTAAGGTTTTAAAGAGTCAGGGAAAAGCTTTTATCACAAGCATTTAATTAGGTATTTAAGGGAATATGCTCCATAATATAATTTACATTATTTCCAACTCTTTAAATAATTGCTTTAAATTTTATTGAGTTAAGCAGACCATTAACTGCCAGTCTTAGTTCCCATTCCGCTCACCCAAACGCAAACAATCGATCCTCTTTTTGGCCTCGACCTACCCCAATCGGCGCAAGATTAATACCGCTGACAGGTGAACCATTTCGGTTGATGTTTTGGCCAATGACCACCAGGTGACAGCGACGGCTGCTGCTCCTTTTAATCGCTTCCGATGACGTCTCGAATGATGCCTCACTTATGTGTGAACCTACCGGGCGGCTGTCACCATCGATCTGCCGCCGCTGGAGATGATCTTGTCTGTGGAAGATGTGCCGCTGCCTCTTTACCTCTTCTCCAGGATGGTCCTCATACTCAGGTCCGTCCTCCAATAGAAATGTTTGTGGCCAAGCGGCCAGCATTTTGTTGATCATGATTTTTTGAGTTGACAAGATGTCACCGCCGGCAATCGCATCCCGTCGCATCTTGGCTAGAATGTTGCCTGGCATGTCGCGTCCTTGTTGAGCAACATTTTGCCGTCGTCGTTTTTGTCCCATCACTTTCTTTGCTGGGGCCTTGCTTAAGGTTAGATCGATGGGACCGATCGAGCGATCGATCGATCGATTGGATGCTTGGATCCGTCGTCAATTGCTGATCGTAGATCAGCTGGCATTGGGTTTTCAGATACCCTGAAGCAGGGTATTTATAGTAGTTTAAAGATAATTATTTACTAAATATTCTAAATATTCTATGGGTCTTGTAAAGAAAATATTTTAGAAATAAAAGAATGACTGAAAAGCTGCTGTTTTTCCTTGGTAACATTCATGAATAATCTGGTTACTTAGTTATACATTCTATGTAATTTTAACACATAATTAAATATTAAAAAATATCTACTAGAGTATACACCTCGTTTCCTAGTCTCTTGTTTTTATTTTCTTTTCCCCTTCAATTGGGAGCGCATTACATAGATTGCAATGCGGCTGATAAGCCTCAAGATTGGCTTAGTCGGAGCCTCGAAGATCGTGGCCAGGCTGCAGGTGCCACACAGCCCGATCGTGGCCACATTTTGGACATGCCAGGCATTCCCCCAACGGAGAACAGATGTGCTGGAATTTTAATCAGGCCGCCGTCTCCATCTCCCTCGATCTTTAATTCAATTACATGCCACGCTTGAGTTGAGGGTTAAGTTTGAGCTCTGCTGGGGTCGCCGCGTGGGCTGATCACAGGGGCTAATGCGTCTGGGTCTATGTCTGGGTCTGGGTCTGGTTCTGGGACTTCAATCAGAGCGTAAAGTGCTTCGCCTTGGATTGATTCCGATAAAAGTAGCCGCCGCACCGCAGTTTGGTGACAGGCCTTTGTAAATGGCTTCCGGCAACACTTTTGATCGCAATTAAAAACGAAAAACGAAAAACTAGCATGAAAAAGGGCACAGAGTCGGACCGATCCGATGCCCATTGGCGCACAATTGTGCGATTAATCATTGCGCGCTCAGTGAGTTGTCAGCTGTGACTGTGACTCCGGGTCGGATCTTGGAGGAGCGAGTCCCAGACGGGGACTGTGACTTTGCCGCCGCCTTGGAGATCGCATCGTTCGTCACAAGCGATTGGACACCCGTTTCCCAGTTCGCCAGTTCCATTCGAATTCCCATTCCCATTGCCAATCTCGTGTATATTCCCAGTTCTGGCCAGGCCCCCAGTCCATGCCAGCCAAACGGGCGGCGACAGCCAGGACCGGGCAAGGCTCGACTGCACTTCAAATGCCGCCCTAGTCAACACTTTTTCTTTTCTTCTGGGAATACTCTATGCAGTTAGGGGTTAAGAGGATATTTAGGTACTTAAATATTTAATATAGGTATTTATTTTGACCATATTTAAAGTAGAAAACATTTTACAAATAAAGGCATTCATTGAGAAGCCTTTTAGGAATTTATAATGGAAATCTTTAGCATGGAAATAAGTGTATTTTGAAGATGTTTTTAATATTATCAGTTCATTTCTAAATAATATTATTTAAAAAAAATTTATTGAAGACATAAATTTAATGCAAAATGTTAGACTTTCCTGAAAATTCATATATTTCCTTGATTTATTTTTAATAAATAATTAAGAAACAAAAGGTAACCTTTTCCTACTACTTGCAGATCAACATATACTGGGTAATACCTTAACTAATGATCTAATTTTTCTCAATTTAAATATCTTATACATTAAATCATTATCATATTTTCTAGTATTTCCCCCATATAACTTTATTGTTTCTATTTCTATTTCGTATTTTCTATGGGCCAACTTTGCCATTCATGCGTTAAGAATCGCCAGTGACTTTTGTGTCGATTTGCAGCGCCGTCAATTTGCTGTCCTTCCACCCCTTCCCGTTAAAGCCTGCTCTTAACCCCTGGTCTGTGTGCGCCCCTGCCGCCAGCCAGTGGCGGCCCTTCATTTGGGGTCTGCTTTGTTTGCACTTCTCCTTCTGGAGTTTTGTGTGTTTTTGCTCCATTTGAGCTGCGAACGCATCGAACTGCCGCTCAACTTCCGCCGCAGAAAACGAAGGCTATTCAGGGAACAGAGGGTTAAGCTGGGGAAAGGTTAGTGAAGCGAGAAGCTGTGGATATGGAAGAGCAGTGAGAGAAAAATCTAGACAATTTGTTAAATATTTTGAGGATTTTTACAAATTTTATAGATTAAGTAATGGAAAGAAAAATAATATTTCCAGGAACCTATTTTATTTTTCCTTAAAAATATTTTTATTATATCGAGTTACTTTATGATATCAATTATTTATATATATATTTTTTATATATATATATTTCACCTCAATAGTCGCACCTTATTTCCCTCAGTGCCTCCATGGACGTGGATGAGTTGACTGCTTTCTTTGAACGTCTCGCGTAGAGTGGAAACCTGGACGGATGGACTTATGGACGATAGGAACTGCGTGCTGCTGGGCCATTCCATAAAGTGTTTTATTTAATGGAAAATCTTTCAATTGTGGAAAATGGTGTTAATTAGCCGCCATTAAGATCATAAATTAGTCGCTACAAACGATTATGACGCGATTGTTGCTGTTGTTTGCCGCCGTCGCCGGTTCAAAGCGCTTTCAACTTGGCTTACATATATGGCAATGTTGGCTGAAACATGTTTGCTTTACGGTACATTTGCTGTTATGACTCTGCTGTAGGAAGGTAGGCGACATGAAGGTAGCTCGCCGACTGATGTTTGATTTACTAAAATGATTTTAGGGAAAGGGAGAGTTGGATTTTGGGAGTGTGGATATTTAGCTTTTATGGAGTCGCCATAAATAATGCTGGGAAAAAACTATATAAAACTTAATTGAATTTGGAAAGGAAAATATATGAAAGTGCAAGCTGGGAACTTCCATAAATTGGTAAACGGGAAAATATTGTTTTGGCTTGGGAAAACTCTTTAGTTTTCTTAAGTTTCTAATTGGTTTTCTTCTGTTACGAATTTTTTTATTTATTTTCCTCTTAGGTTAAGTAATTTACTTGCCTTTTCCAATCAGTGACCGCACTTTAGAGCAGCATTCGCCTTTTAGTCTTCCGTCCTAATTGAAAGCACCCACCAAGTGGAGCACTATCCTCCGGGGAAACCCCCTTCCTACCAATCCGATATTCCATACTAGTCTGCTCCCCTGCAGTCACATTTGTAGAGTCAATCGCTCATTATCAGTTGTTTGTTGCGGCTGCGATTGTTAATCAGCGTGGGCGTAGGAGATTTGTCAAGTTTGGGCGGGTCCACCGAGCTGGATCTCCTGCATCTGCATTATATGTAGGTTAACTCCGAGCACAACTCAAGATATAGCCGGAGCTGGACCGCAGTCTGGAGCTGGACTGGCTTTGATTAGCATTACAAATGATGCGAGTAATGTGCACTTAAGCGGGCGCACTGCATCCTGCTGGATGCTGGGATGCTGGTCGCTGGACGCTGGATGCTGGGCTTTATCCTAGACAGAGTGACGTGTGTTCTGGATATGGTATGGCCTTAGCACAGACTCCCAGCCGCAATGACTTGCAATTCATTTTCGGAGGTCTGAACTCGACGGTTTCTGGCCCAACTGGACGCCGCGGCGGATGTGTGGGCACACACAGGCTGAAGCCTCGACTGGCGCCGAAAAAAAAGGGGAGGGGAGACCAGAGTGAGGTGCAGAGAGAAAAAAAAGGTCTAGGATTTAACATCTAAGCGAAATTTTTAATAAAAAAATATATATTTATTAATTATTATATTTAAGAAATTTAGCAAAGTATTTTTCTAATTTAAATAACTTGCACCTTATATGCTTTGGAAAATCTTGAAAATCTCGAAATTTTTAAGGTAAAATGATCTAATGAAAAAATGATAATATAAAATAAGTTTTTAGACCTTTAAAAGTTTAAAAAATTCATAACTAAGCCAAAAAAAATATTTATTTCAAATCGGAAAGCTGTTTTGTGTTAGTTTTTAGTAGCTTCAAAAATCTGCATACCAAATTTAATATTTAAAAAAATAAATTTTTTTTTTCAATTTTTGACAGTTTTGGCCTTGTAAAATTTTGAAAAAATTTTGAAATTTTTTTTTCTTTGAAACATGTCTAGATAGACTCGGTTTTTGATGCTGATCAAGAATATATATGACTTATAGGGTCGGAAATGAATTTTTCACTACATTTCAAGCTGCTGAGTGAAATTTTAATACCCAAAAAGGGTCTAAAATTTCTATTTTAATTACAAATAAAATCTTGTAAATTATATTTCCTTCTTAAATTCCTCAAGAAATATACCTGCTACTTCCCTCAGTGTTCTCATACCTCGCGATACCCGCTCCACCTCCTTCGGGGAATCTGCATTCTCGTATGCAGATTCACACTTGCCACCCGCCAGCCGTCGCTCGTCCGCGTCCTGCCCCCGTCTTGGCCATAAAATATCGGCATTTTATTAGCGCGTGCATCCCATTTGCCGCTTTTCATTGCGATTTTAAAAGTGTTCCCGTGTTTTGATAGCCGCACTATCAGTGACCCATGGAAATAAATGTGGCCTATAGAGATTATGCCATCCTCCACCAGCCCCGGGGACAGGACGCAGCTCCGAGTCGGACTTCAGGCCTCAGACTCCAGCGAAGACTCGCTTAATGAAATATGGCGCAATAAGCCAGAGTATAACGGCTATTTAGGGAGGAATTGGGATCGGGAATGGGTATGGAGGGATATGGAATATTCACATATCCTCCGACTCCTAATGCGTCGTTGGATTCGCACTTCTGTGTCGTCGTCTGGCATTGACTTTTGAGTTCCGATTCGCAATGCAAAAACCACAAATTAAGTGCACATCAAACATAATCATTTGTGAAAGCTGGCAGGAAGAATAACAACACCTTCTCGGACTCCTTTTCTCTCTGTGGCAAATTACTTAAACACACGGGATGGACACCAACTGACAAAGTCGAGTTGCCAAAAAATGGGAGGGTTTTGGGAAAGGTCCAAGTCGGTTGGGGAATGCTCTTGGTTTTTTGGGAAATTTTGGAATTTGTAACCCAAGAAAATGTTACAAAATTAGAACAAATAAGAACTAACTAAGAAATAACTAAGAACTCTTGGTTTTTTGGAAAATTTTGGGATTTTTAACCCAAAAAAATGTTACAAAATTAGCACAAATATGAACTAAGTTAGTTTAGAATTTTTTCATAAAGATACCAATAATTACAGAACCTTTTAGCAACCATAAAAGACTTAAATATAAAGGTTATTCCTAATAAAAAATATATTTTATAAATATTTATAACCTGATTTTTGGCTTCTCCAAATATTATTCTATAAAATTCTAAATATACTCTAAACCACCCTTAGACCAACATCTCCATAATTTAGATTTCAATCCCCTAGGCCAGGTGCGAAATTCTCACACCCAAGCCGCGATACCTGCGAATACGCTTACCTGTGTCCTGTCCTGGCACTGCTTTATAATAAACTCGCTCCGAGATCAAGCCTCGACCTTGCCTTGGCTGGATCTCCCCTTGGATCTCCCCTTTCTGCCTTTTTGGTAACCCTTCTACGCCAAAAATTCAAACTCCAAGCGGCCAATTGGCAAGTTGACAACAAAATTTTTGGTGGACCGCCCGCCACAAGCGATAATTCTTCCACTGCTATGACAACTAAATTGCCATGGCCGTATATTTGACCAGACCCGGGACCAGTTCCGAAGCTCCAGAGCTCCAGATCTGCCCAGCCCTACCTCTATTGCCGAAAAACCCTTGGCCCGGCGACTGGATAATTCGCATGATGATGAATTCCAGCGAAAAAAGGCCAAGTAAAAGGCGAGGAGCCGTCGCGGGGGCGAGGGTGGAGTGCGGCCCGGCTTGGTTTCGTTTATTCACTTGACTGTAATTGCTGGCCTCAGCTTTTGGGCCTGGTCTGGAGTCACTCTCTTGCCGGGTGTGAGAGAGTCTGGGTCGCGGGTTTCCAGGTCCCACACAAAATAAGCAAGCAGAGTGCACTGGGGAAAAGGGATGAAAAAATTATAAATAATATTTAAATTTAATTATTTTAGAACAGCAAATATAAATTTCTTTGGTTTAAGTTGAAAAAAAAAAACAATTTAAAATGCCAAATTATTTAGAAATATATTTATTTTTCAGGCACTTATATTTTTCTTTGGGTAAGAAAATGCATATTATTCATATTTTTTAAGATATATAATAAATAATTTCTCAAAGCAATTTAATATTTATATAATACATATATGATAATAAAAATATTATATTTTATTATGGAAATATTTTTCATAAATTCATGATATTTCCACACAATTGCAAAAAAACCAATTAAAAATGCCAAATTATTTAGAAATATATTTATTTTTTAGACACTTATATTCTTTTTGGGTAAGAAAATTCATATTATTCATATACCTTAAGTTAAATTAAATTAAATTATTTTAGAACAGAAAAATATATATTTCTTAAGTTTAAAATGCAAAAAACCAATTTAAAATGCCAAATTATTTAGAAATATTTTTATTTTTCAAGAACTTATATTCTCTTTGGGTAAGTAAATTCATATTATTCATATACTTTAAGTTAAATTATTAATAATTTGTCAAAGTAATTTAATTCTTATAAAATATTAGAAATATTATATATTATTATGAAAATATTTTTCATAGATTTAAGGTATGTAAGGTACATTTTTCTCCCTGTGCTTTGTGCTAAGAAAATTTGCGATTTTAGCCAGTTAAGTTCTCACTTTGTGTATTGCCAACTTGGCTTCGTTTATTTGAAAATTTCTTCATTTTTCGGAATTTGGTAATTGCCGGCTCTCGGACTTGGACTCGAAGTCGAAGTTAAAGTCGAAGTTGGACTTGGACTTGGAGTTGGACTTGAATTGGCAGAGGAGTCAGCCTTCATTTGGGGCCTTGCCTGCTTGCGGTTTATTTGCTGATCTTTTGCTGATTTTTTGGCCGTGGGCCTTCTGGTTTTGCCTCCTTTTTTGGGAACTTCTACTGTTTTTTTTTTTTTTTTTGGTTAAACCCATGGCTCTCTTAACGTTATCAATGTGCGACTCGGTGCCAGTGATTGCCACTTAAAACCGTTAAGCAAACGCCGCTGGAAGGGGTCGTCGAGATTGAAAATGAACTTCGGTTTCGAGTTCTTGGTTTTTGGGACTCCAAGATCCCGATTCCCCAAATTCCGCTGCACTTAACGCATTCCCGAAACGAGATAAGTTTCAATTACAAATTGTGTTGGATGTTTTCGGGGTTCTCCTTGCTTTTAATTGACAATGTTGCGGTGCTCCGGGGATTCCGGGGCTCTGATATGAATCAGTTTGATTTGTTATCCGCCGACCGACCGCCAACCGCCCTATTTGGCTATAATTCCCAGCTGGGATCAGGTTTCCGGCTCCCTCGGCCCCGATGCCATTGTGATCACGCAGGCAGCTCAAATATGCCAAAAGCTGTTGTTCTGCTCGCTGTCGTTGACAATTTCTTTGTTTTTTTTGCACGGCTCTTGGGCTCCTTTGGCTCCTCCTCCACCTTCGATGTGGCGACAAGCCATAGAAATGCCGACCCTGGACTCGGTACGACTCCCAATCTATGGCCAACAAGCCCTTAATCAGCGGCAGTCGAGGAATCTCGGAGGCAAAACTGAAACAACTGCAAAGATTTAATTGCCTGAGCCGGGCGGAGGCAGCAACAGCTACTGTATCTGCTGGATGCGCTAAATAGTTGGCATCATTCTTATGCCTTACTTTGCCGCCGATCCCCGCGGATCTGGGATCTGTGAGGCGGCAGCTGGAAGCTGGAAGCTGAAAGCTGAAAGCTGGGAGCTCCAGCCGGGTGAAGGGGCATGGGGCAGCGCATGCCAATTGGCAAGTAGCTAAAGAATTGTCATTTAATTGCGTCGCGTACGTGATCGAAGCATTTGCCAGGATCTCCTAGGCTTCAGCACAGAAAGAAATCATTAAGATTAGTATTTAAAAATTTGTTATAAATTAAAATAACTAAATAGGGTTTAAAAGAAGGTATTTTTTTATTTAAGAACTCTTGAAAATTAAATCTAGGGAAATTTTTACAGGTTAAATAAGAGCGAAGATACCTATTTTAGAAATTTAATTCTCTCAAGAAACTCAGTGATTTTCAGACTGATATTTATAGTTTATAATTATTAATGTTGTATCATCGAACAATAAAATCCAAATAAATAATAATAAAAGAAGTCATAAATTTCATAAATTATTAATGATATAAAAATACATAAAAACTAAAAACAAGAACAAGTACTGAAAACAATTATAAATATAAACAAGACTTGCTCCGTTTTGCAGCTAAAAAATATTTACAATACCCCAAAATAATGAAAAAATTTTCCTCTTTACTCCTTATAGATTATTTATCTTTTAAGATCTATAGAATATTTTTTCCCAGTGTAACCTAGGGCATAAATTTTATGCGTCTGCTTTGCAAATACTTTTGCCGGGATCCAGCCAATGTTCAGTGTCCAATGTTCGATGTTGGCAAACAATTCGTTAATAATCCAAATTCCCACATTTCCCCTGCGCCGGCCGCCTGTCAATTATTATTATTTTTCATTGGAAAAGCGCCGAAGCCGAAGCCGAAGCCGAAGCGGAAAAATGAAATGCCACAGAGAATGCAGTTTGCCAGTTTTTATTTTTTTTTTTTTATTTCTTACCTTTGCTGCCGCTGTTGCGCTTCTTTCTAATGCGTTTTTGCCACTTACATGTATGTATATATGTTGGCAACACTCGGTCGCCGGTCCCCGCTTAACCCATTGTTGCCGTCTTGGCAGCTAGCGCGTGATTAAATCTCCTTGAAAATTGGCCTTTGTTTTGCTACCGAAAACGAACTGAAACGAGCCTCTTCTCTTCGATCCCCCCACCACACACGCATCGCAGGAGCCTTCTTGGATCGACCAACTTACCATAAAGTCCCGTTGCATTCTTCTTCCGCTAACAAACAAACAAACAATGCTCTGGGCCAACTTGCAGCAGGCGCATGCGTAGCCATCTGGCTATTCAGTTAACTTGGCTAGCCAGGAGTTTGGGCCATTTTCGGGATCTCTCTCTGCTCCCTTGATAACACTCGGCGGTAGTTGTGGGTTTGAAATGTGGAGGAGTAGGGCTTGCTTTTGGTGGAAAAAATAAATATTTTTAGGAATTTATATTATACTTAATTTATAAAAATATTAAAGCATGTTATGCTAATTATTATATGTGTAAAAAATATTAAACAACTTATTGAATATTTATTCCAACCCAAAACGTGGTTATAAAGAAATCGTTTAGCTTTCACTGTCACTAATCATCTTTAAAATGTTTTAAAAATGTTTTAAATATTAAATTAATCTCTACCTTGTTTACCAGTGTAATTAACTTGACCCGAAACGAAAAACAATTCCAAGCCTTAAGGCAAACCCAAAAGCAT
The DNA here is from genome assembly GCA_008042675.1 of Drosophila seguyi. Taxonomy (NCBI): domain Eukaryota; kingdom Metazoa; phylum Arthropoda; class Insecta; order Diptera; family Drosophilidae; genus Drosophila; species Drosophila seguyi. The sequence continues at coordinate 220,828 of VNJU01003920.1, read as the reverse complement.
ATCTCACTTGTGCCGTGAAAATTCCTAAGCTCTTGTATTTTCGGCGGAAAATTAGGGAAACTGGACAAACCGAATGGCCGGCAACTGTGATTCCGATTCTAAACTTGAAATGCATTTTGGTTAATTAAGCGCGTTCCGGCGGCGATTTCCCGCTGCTTGGCAACCAATTAAGTTGGCTCCCAGAGCCTGCCCAGGAGCCCTGGACTTGGACTTGGACTTGGACTTGGTCTAGGGTCCAGGATACGCCCTGTCACCGTGAGCGTGTGTGCGTACATCATATAAATTCAGGCAGAGATAGCCGGGTCCCCAGCCAGACGACTGCCCACGGAAACCACTCGAACTCTCTCTCTCTCTGTCCGGAGCTAGGAGTAGGTGTCATATTTATAATTTACAACATTAGCTCGCCATGGGGTAGCTTCGCAATCTTGCTGAATTTATGCATAAAGTAGTTGATGTTATATATTTGCCAGGGTCCGGGCTCCCTGCCACACCTCCCTCTGTTCTGGGTTCTGGGTGCCGGAGCCCTCCTGGCGAGTGCGTCGGTCCTATATGCATATGTAACACACGTTTACGAGCATGTAAAATGCGTGTATTTTATTTCGCCTTCGGTTTCTGGGTCTAAGACTGAGTCTGGGATCTGAGGGCATCTCCGATCTCACAGCAGTGCCCTGGTGAGCAGCCCCGGATAGTTAAATGGCCCATGGCCTGCTAACGAGCCCGCTCCGGTTCGCTAATATCGTCCGAATGGAATATAAGGCAGGGAAAAGCAAGACATCGTGGCCTTTCAAGAGACAGTTGGGGTTAAAATAATAGTAGAGAGTGAAAAGAAATATTCAAAATAAATATAGATAATAGAAATATAAATGTAGAAAATATTTTAAATATTTATTATGCTATGTATAAAGATTTCTAAAGGTAGTTACTTAGTCCCTCATAGACTCCTTATCTTGGTTTATGCCTAGAAAAATATTTTAAATACTTTAAAACGACTTGAACTAGAATACCTTCTTAGAAATCAATAAATAAAATATTTAATAAATACTTTAAAATATGATTTCACTATTCTAAAATTGAAAAAAGCCCCAGGAGCGGAGTGAAATATTTAAAATAAATATAAATAATTGTAGTATACATATAAAATATATTTAAAATATTTATTTGCTATATTTAAAGGTTTCTAAAGGTAGTTACTTAGTCCCTCAAAGACTCTAAAAATTGATATATGCTTAAAAAAATATTTTACATAATTTAAAACGACTTGCACCATAATACTTTTAAGAAATCAATAAATATAACACTTAATAAATACTTTTAAAATATGATTTCACCATTTTAAAATTCAAAAAAACCCCAGGAGCGGAGAGAAATATTTAAAATAAATATAAATAATAGAATTATAAATGTAAAAAATATTTTTAATATTTATTTGCTATATATAAAGATTTTTAAAGGTAGTTACTTAGTTCCTCAAAGACTCTAAAAATTGCTATATGATTAGAAATTTATTTTACTTACTTTAAAGCTACTTAAACTAGAATACCTTTTAAGAAATAGATAAATATAACACTTAATAAATACTTTAAAATATATTTCCCAACATTTTCCACCTTTTTCGAACTATATTTCCCAAGCAACTGTCCAACTTTGACCTAAAATTCATGCATATCTTTGTGTCTGAGCCAGAATCTCAAAGAAGTCTCTCCTGTCAGCCTCATATCCGTCACTTTCCCATAAGCTCCAGCCGCTCCATTCTCTGCGTTTCGCTGTTCCCGGGTCAGACTTGGGGAAAACTTGTGCCTCTAATCAGTAAACTTTTTCACCAGGAAGCAAAACAGCAGTAGGAAAAGTAGAAAAAGAGCGAACGAGGTAAGAAAAGGCAGAAAATTTACCGGCAAAAGCGTAAATGCCAAATATGGAAATGTTTACAAATTGCACGAGAGACGAGCGGCTGGCAGACTGTGTGGATGGAGGCTCAGCCTGGAGTCGAGTTGGTGGTCAACTGGTCAGCGGATTTGCCTGGCAGCTCTTCTGCTCCTCTTCCTCCTCCTGCAGATGCTCCAAAAATGAACAAAATCAGCGTAAGCCCCTCATCTCCGGCGGCTCATCCTTTGGCTTGCCTATTTTGTAAATTCGTTAGTGCCGCTGAAATATGTTGATTGAATTTTTCGGGAGCAACTCTTGCATTTGATTAGAAAAAAAACAAGGAGGAGAGTGTGTGCTGGCCAAACATGGTCACCTGGCCAAAAGCTGGTCTACAGATGGTTATCTTTCACAGAGGTCAAAGGTCAAGCAACCGAAAAACCGATTAACAAGATTTATTAATTAACCAGCGATTTACAAGTTATTTACACTTAATTAGCGTCACCCCTCGGAGCCCAGGTATGGGCGAAAGTTTCCATCCGCTGGCCCAGCGTGGGCCCAAGTTTTGTCGTCTTGGCTTCCGGTTACAAGGCAGAGCCTCCTCTTCAGACTCCCGAGACTCCCAAGTCTTAACTCCAACGGAAATTAATTGTTTAAACTCGTAATTTATTGGCCCAAAGTCAAAGTCGTAGCTTGAGCGGGTTTTCGTATCAATTTTCAGTTTGAGCGTGGGCGCGGTTTGAGCTTCAGGAAATCATCCAGACCAGCCCGCACGATAACGCACTTTTATTGTCTTTGGAGTATTAAGAGAGTTTAAGAAGAATTTAAGCCATTTGATGTGGGCCCGGGTTTTAATCCAGCCTCCTTCTCGCACTATAACCATTTTTTCTCCGGGTGTAGGCGGGGCGTATACGTATTTCGTGGGCAGCAGCTCCGCAACCGCAGCTAAGCCGCAAAATGACTTCATTAACGAATATTTCATATTTTATATTTTTTTTTTGTATTTTTTTCCTCTTTTCGGTTTTTCTGCGAACAAATTAAGCCGAAATGCACCGCATGAGGCAACTTGGCGGCGGCGTTTCTTGGTTTATTTTTTTCATAAACAACACATTTTTTATAATTTTCGGTCATGTCCGCTGGCAGTGAGCCGATAAAAGCCCTGCTAAAAACTTCATTAAAGCTGTCATGGCCAGCGACTGCGATTTAAATGCGACACATTCAGGTTTTAGGTCAAATAATGAGCCCACAAATGATGACTCATGGACCAGGAGGAGTCCCCGGGTTCAGGTAAGGGTCTGGCTTTAAATGGAACATCCTTTTCTGTAGGTTTCTCCTCCTCCTCCTGGCATCCAATCAGATTCGCAAATGAAATGTAAACAAAACCCGCTGGAGTTTACGAATTTTGTCTATGCAATTTAACCCCCGCATGTGAAGGACTCAACAGGAGCAAGGAGCAGGGAGGAGGAGGGTCAAACTACTTGAAATGTAATCGGCAGTGCGGCACTTGAATGACCAACTCCCTGTTCCTGTCCCGGTTCCTCGTCCTGCTCCTGTGCCTGTTCCTGTTCCTGTTCCTTTCAATTATTTGCACTCCTCCTCCGCTGCAACGGCTGGGAAAAAATGCCGAAAAAAAAATAACAAAACAAAATGCAAACATTCGAGCAGGAGGACCAGAACGAAAGGAAGAATCAGGAGCAGGATAACAGGGGGAGAAATTTTTGGGAATAGTTTAAGCACATTTTAGTTTTAATTTTTTTTTATAAAAAATGTGAATATATATCTAAAGCACATAAAAATATATTCTAAGGTTTCAAAAGGGAGAAATGTGGAGTAATTTTTGGGAATTTAAGTTTTTAATAAACTAAAGCATATTTCATTAGCAAAAAAAGTAAGTTGTAGAAATCTATAAAAGCTCTATATAAAATAAATAGGTTTTTAAATATTAAAAAAAAAAAAATAAAATAAATAGGTTTTTAAATATTTATTAAAAAAATATTTAAAAGTTTATTTCTGTTATAAAAATAGTAGAACTATTTCTTGGTTTAAATAACTGAAATGCAATAGATCTTTTGCAGGGCTAAAAGGCTTTGCTTATCTAAAACTATAATATATCCAAAAATATATATTTCAACAATCTTCTAAAAGGTTTGTCACCTTCAAAAAATATATAAAGTTTGTCAAAAACACATAAAAAAGGAGCTTAAAGGTTTTATAAGATCTTTAAGATTTACCACATCAAAAAATATGTTGAAATTTCTTAAATATTTCTTGATTAAATTAATTAAGAACAATATCTTTTTTTACAATCTTCAATGATCAATAAAATTTTCTCTTTGTGTACCCACAGTGGGTAGTGAAGGTCTCGCTCTGGCATTGTCCAAAGGTCTGCCCGTTTCCAAGGTCCCAAAGGATTTCCTTGTTATGCGTGCGATGTTCGTTTAACCCTCTCTTGCCGGTCTGCCGATGCTGATGCTGATGCTGCTCCTGCTGCCCTTTGTCCAGGTTCAGATTCAGATTCTGAGGCTCAACTCCAGGTCGTTTGTTTGCTCAGTCGTCTCTCCCCCAGTCACAGTCGCAGTCTCAGTCCCTGTCGTTGTAGCTGTCTCTTTCTCCGCCCCTAGTGCTGTCTCTTTCGGCCAGCGACTGCACTCGAATGGTTTCGCTTACATTTTACGTGCGAATGTTGCTGTTTTTTGAATTATGGCGACAGGAACCGACCGAGCCGAGCCCCGGCTTCAAGCCATTCCACACTGTGGCAGTCTGCGGTTAAAGCGGCAGACAGTGGGTTAAAATATAATTTTACTTTTAAAAAATAAGCCAGGAAAATGTAAAAAAATATGTAGAAGATACTTTGGGATGTATTAGAAAGCTTACAAAGTTATTATGATAGTTAATTCTTGTTTTTTGGTTAAATTTTCCCTGACTTTAAACCACTGTCTTCCTTCCTGGTCCCAAGCCTGGTCCCGGTCCCAGTCCCGGCCAAACCGCAGCCGAAAGTGTTGTGTTTCAGCGTTTCGACGTTCCCGTATTTTATTCAAAAATGCAGCCACGTAATAGAATTTTTGATGCCAGCATGTCTGGGCCCCATAAAGATGCCACCACGATAACGGTCAACGCCCGGGCTGCGAATCCAGTTCCAGCTTTAGCTCCATCTCATGTCCACAGAACTGGCCCGAAAAAGGCGTAGGCTCTGGCCGAGAATATTTTTTGGTGACTTCCATTTCAATTGCATCTGAAGTTTCAAACTGAAAGCTGCAAACTGCAAACTGCAAACTGGAGAGAGATGGAAAGGCACAGAGCCTGGGCTACCGGGCAAAATCTCATCATAAATTCATTAGTTGCGACTGCACTCGGCACGCAGAATACACGTATCTAGAGGAGGAGGAGGAGGACCAAGGCAGGATGTGCAGGAAGGAGGATGGCCAGCTGGTGGCTGTCGGAGGTGGTTCCCGAGAGCAGGCCGATGATTTATGCACCGGGTTGTTTAGGAAATATGCCAAGAGTGCCTGCTCTGGTCTGTCCTGAAGCCCAGAAGGGATTTCTTTTTTGCCAGGCAGAGGAGCCCATGCAACCCCTTCATCCTCATAGCCTCATCATATCCCATGTATCCCTGTATCCATGTTTGATTAAGCGAAGGCCTCGCCAGCTAAACGCAAATCAACGGCGGCGTTGATAATGGCCAGCGGCTGGCCATGGTCCAGTCCTGGCCATGGTCCAGTGTCCAAGTCCAATCCCCACTCGTGTCGGGAGTTGTGAAAACATACACCTCGCCGTTGTTTCGGTCTTTGGCCACATTTTCACGATCAAAGCCAGCGACAGGTGCGCTCTCTTCTAATCAGAGGCGTGTCCCGGACCCTGTTCCTCTTGGCCGCCGACAGTCTAAGTCTGAGTCTGAGTCTCGGTCTTGGACTCGGACTCCATCTCCCGCCGACAGTTAAATGGCTGTTCCACTTACTGGAAGACATTCAAATGCGGCCAGCTGAATTTTTTTACACAGAAATTTTCATGCCACCAAAGGTGTTATTTATGGAGATTGTTCCGCCGGCTGTTGAGAGCTGCTTAAAATATGTGTTAGATTTATCAAATATTTAATGAGATTTTTTTTTTTAGAAGGAGGTGAAATGTATTTGGGTTGTTTAAATTGAAAAATCTGCATATAATTTTGCCTGTTTAATATTTAGAATGCTAAGAAACTGTGAAAAAATAGAAGAATAGAATAATAGAATATAGAATATTTTTCAGTCATTAATATTAAGTTGAATAGGAAGAATACCACTCATTACTTATTTTTTTAAGAGTTTTCATTGCGTTTATAATTTAATTCAAGAGTCTCTAGGAACAGCAATTTAATAGTATTTTTATATATATTAAAAGCAGCTTAAAAAAGAGCTCATGAATATTAATAAACTAACTTAAAATATGAGCGAATCAAAGATGATTTAAGATTCAATTTTCCAGGAACTCATTATGCTTTAATTCAATAATTGAATTTAAACTTTACGTTGTATATTAAAACCAGCTTAAAAAAGAGCTCATTAATATTAATAAACTAACTAAAAGTATAAGCAAATGAAAGATGATTTAAGACACAATTTTCCAGGAACTCATTATGCTTTTATTTAGGCTTTAAAACTCTTTAAAAAATACAAAAGAAACACCTAATAACGCACCGAATAAAGTATGATTTATAAGCTCATTCCCTAGAAAGGTTTCTATGGCTAGAAATTAATATATGTAAATTTTTGTTCAGAGTTTCAAAACAAGCTGAGAACAAGCTGCGAGCTACTAATTCCCCGGCTTAAACTCTAGACCTTGTCTCGGCCTCTCTTAACCCAGTTTTCCCCCGAAACGTGATAACTCCATTAGCGACTTCCTACAAAACGTCTCAATCGGAATTCTCCGATTATAAAAGATCCCCCGAAAAAAACAGCCATAACTCTGGAAACAAATTAAGTGGGGAGAGGTCAGACCTTCATATATGTATTTCCATTCCCGATCGCTTTCATTTGATATTTATTATAATGTCCGGGGTGTGGGGTAAATCAAGGCAAAGCCTAATCTGGAATGCAGGCTCTCTCATGCATTTTTCAATCGTTATCGTCAATTTGGTAAGACCTTTGTTTTGTTTTTAGTTTTTCGTATTGGTTTTTTTTTCTTTTAGCTTGTCGCCAACTGTAGGCATTTGGCTGGTGGGTTCGCTTTCGGTTTTTTGTAAACGCTCTCGATGCTTATGACCATAAATTGACCAGCAAACCGTGACCATAAATTGGAGCTAACAAAGAAATTATGAAATTCAAATGAAGTGCGTTCGAGGATGAGGCTGAAACCGAGTCTGGCTGGGCTGGAGTCGGAGTCGAAGTCGGAGTCAGAGTCGGAGTCGAAGTTGCAGTCAGGAATTGTTTTTATTCGCCTTTTGCTGTGGTGCACCTGAGGCCTGAAACGAGGCAAGGCCGGGCCCAGATTAATCCCCACCGACAACCGGCAAGGAGACCACTTTTATAGAGCAACAATTGCTGCTGCTCCGTCGGCCGCGTCCTCAGCCTCGTTGCAGTTTACATGGTAAATTGTGCAACTTGTTCACTTTTTGCATAAAAATTGTTCATTGAAAATGCATAAATGTGCAGCAGTCTCGGCACAAAGGAAATGCCGGGATTGGACCTGGCCCTCGTCCGCCTTGGAGAATTATTATGGATAGAAAACATTGAACCCCAGGATGGGATCTCGAATTCGAATGCGCGATATCGATGCAATTGCTGATTGCTATTGGAATGGAATGCTGCCGCTGGTTGTTAACTCTGAATTGTCTTTAAATATACACGGCATTAAATAGCATTTATAATATATTCATGAGCGTCGATGATACGCTTCCCGGTATTGCTCGAAATCTAATGTATCTGTGAGTATCTTGGCTAACCAGCTCGGTGTCCTCCGCCTGCTGCTGCTGCTGCTGTTGGCCAAAAAGGCCTTTAACCGTAAAGCTGGAGGCCTCTGGCCCACAGAGACAGTTGCATGGCCCATTTTGTTAGCCCCGAGGCCAAGTCAAAGTTGGCCAACGAGGGACATCGAGGGAAAAACACATGAAACCAAGAGGTTTCAGAGGGAAAAGTGTACAAATAAACGAATATTTAATGCTCTTTAAAGTAAAGGTTGATTGCTTAAAAACTAACAATGCTGGGCTTTAAGTTTAATGAATATTTTCACTAATTTAAAGAGCTTATCATAATCTAATTATATGAATACTTCTTTAATTTCTTTACCAAATTTCCTTGAATATATATTTCCTAAGAAAAGGCAGTGTATTTACTTCTTACTTTTTTATTTCTCTTCCAAATTTCCTTAAATATTTATTTTTTTTTCAAGAGAAGACAGTGTATTTCATGGCTTGCCTTTGTAGACTCTCCCATTTGTTGACCCGTTTTGGCCAGGTCCACATTCGCATCTTGAGCACGGTGCGTATACGTATTGTCTATTGTCTGTATAGCACTCGTTTCTATATTTGGTTAAACATTCGGTGACCACGCACCGTTCACCATTTGAAGCCAATCGAACTCCTGACTCTGGCATTCCTGCAGCCGCCGAGATTTGCCTTTTGGCCAAGAAACTGCGGGGCTTGAGCTCCAGATTGGGTTTGGGTTTGGGCTTCGGTTTGGGCTTGCTTGCCTTCTCCTCCATCAAAATCGATTCAATTATTTGCTTAGAGCTGGAAAACTGTGTGGCTTTGTCTCTGTTGTTGGCCAATGCGTGAAATATTTATAGTTATAAACGCGAAGGCATTATGACCTCGTCTCGGCGACATCTGACATCATGTCCGAGTTAAGCACGAATTATGGCCAGGAATGCACCGATTGTCAGCTCAGGGCTGATCCGCCGCATTGATTTCTGATATTTATTAGGAGCGCTTAACTGGTGGTCAGGTGGCCTGCCGAAATAAGCTCTCTCTCTCCGTTCAAAAATTGAATTCGAAATCTGCAAACACACATCTCGAGATGTGATCATTATCAGCCGCCACAACGACAGGCCAATTACATTAATTAATTATTAAAGGGAAAGGGAAAGGGAGGGTTTTTGTTGGCAGGATTGCAGGAGGAGCAGGAGCAGCCAACGAGTGTCACGTACGGACGCAGTGTGTTCCCAGAGGGAGCCCGAGTTTGCTATCGAAGGAATGCAATCAGTGATCGGAGGGAAATCGAACGAGCTCACAGAGACACTGAGGAAAAATATCTAAAAAAATACAGAGAAATTAGGGAGACTTTGATATAAATTTTAGAAACTTTAAGGCCTTTTTTAAATATATAAAAAATCGAATTTGCTGTAAATATTAATATAAAATGTGTCTTGAATATTAGTCACACTTTTCTCTCACTTTATAGCTGCAACTCCAACTCCAGCTGAAGCCCATCTCTGGCTGGGGGCGTTTTTGGCCACGCTGTGTGACTAAGCAGCCCAACTCCAGCTCTCCAGACTCTCGACTACCCAACCAGTGCCCCTGGCCAGTTAGTCTCATTGCCCCCTTTGCCAAGATCGATCGGCGCGTCCATCCGTCCGCTTTATGATTTGCAGATTTTCAAATATGCATCTCCTGCTGCTGCGGCGGCTGCTGCTGCGGCGGCTGCTGCGGATTCTGGCACTTGCCGGGACCGCGTTAGGCGTGCGATGATTAATTGCTGCCGGCTCACGCAAGAGACTCCAGCTCGGACCTGGGCTTGCGTGTGCTCCTCGTCGTTGAATCTGTGGCCGGGCTAAATAATGATCTCCAGAACGTCTTGTTTCAAAAAAGCTAATAAGATCATTTATAACACAGTTAGTTCAGGTTCTGGACCGGCCAGGCCAGATCTTTGCTCGGCTCAGAGGCAATTTCCTGCAAACAGCTTGGGCTTAAAGCAGAGGTGGAGCTGAAAACGGCAAGTAAAGGGGATTTTGAGGGGGAAATAAAATGTAAAAAAATATTCTCAAAGTAACATTATGAATTTAGTTTTATATTTTATTTAAAATCTTATTTAAAAATTTATTTTAAAAACCCTTTTAATGCAGACTTCCCTGTTATCCTTATGAAAATGCCACTGCCTGCAATTAATCGACAGCTTCGAGTTGGTCATTCATTTCGCGGCTAGTTTTCCCGAGTTGGCTTGGCTCCCCACTGGGTGTGACGTCACTAGTTCACAGCTCTACCAAAAGGGTGTAAATTAATGACGTATTAGAGGAAACAAGCCAAAAGGTGACAGGAAGTGAGAGCGAAGGAGGGAGAGCTGCTTGCTCCTAAATAGGACACTTTGAGGCAGCCGCCGACAGCAGGATCCGGCTGCCTTTTCCTTAACCCTTTTTTTATACTCTCTCCCCCCTGTGCCTTAACCCTTTTTTGGAGTCAATTAAACTGCCAACACTTGTTAACAAGCTGCAATCACAAACACGCCCCAAGCTGAAAACGTCCGACTGACCAGCGGAATTATCACCGAAAAATACAAAAAAATACAAATACGAAAAGGGGCGTGTTGTATGTAGTTTTTTGTTTTTTGTTTCTTATATTTTTTATTTATTTGCAAAAGGCAATTTAAGGGCCACAGCGAGCGTCCCCGTTTGCCGCATTGAATTTCAATTTGTGTTTCCGCATAAAAATGCGCTTCGTATTCGTATTTATTTTTGTGGGTTATTTGTGCCTCCTTGTCGAGTCGCCCCTGATCTTTTATCGCTGATAAAATGTGCGACCCTTGTGCGGCGGCTGGGGGGGGGCGGAGTCCGCTGCCACGCCCCCAATGTTTCGCATGTTGCATGTGTTTGCTGTTTTACAATTGTTTGTTTTTTGGGCTGTTTGTTAAACACCTTCCGCTACACGTTGGCCGCCAAATCGCCTCCGTTTCGCACACACTCTTTGGGGAAACTAACACACACTCAATCAACACACACAAACACACACATACACTCGTGTATGCACACACTCTGTGAATCCTTTGTCATGTTTTTGGGAATGGCAAAAGATTTAAGGCTCTTGAGTTTACTAAGGTTCCTGGTCGAGTCTTGGGATTGGATGTGAATACCCTGAAAGGGGGTTTAATTGTTTTATTTATTTTATACATTAATTTAAACAAAATTGGGTTCTTAAATATAGTTTTATAATTAAATATTCTACTCAAAAGTGCCAGAAATATATACACATTCTTAGCTTTGCTTAGTTAATTTTCTTGAGTTTAATTTTCTCAATTAAGTAAAGGTTTTAAAAAAATCTTTTAGGGTATATTTTAAGGGTACATTCAAGGGTATCTTTAAGGGTATTTTTATAGTCGCATCTTTGTAGCCACCTCAAGCACCCTTCTCCCAGTCTCCAGGCTTTCTGCACATCCTCGATCCTCTTGGTATCCTCCACACAGACCCTTCTGGGCCTGCCCTTTGATGTTGCTCCTCCTCGTGTTCGCTTTTGGCTCGCCTCGCATAACTTTGCTTGTTAACAATTGCATTGTACAACGGCGGCAGTGCGATCCCATCCCAAACCCAACCCCAAACCCGGTCCGAACCGATCCGATCCGATCCCCAGCCTGGGCAATCCTCTCAATCTGAGCCGAGAGCTCCTCCGGTCTTTGCCATTTTTAGGTATCAACGTCGGCACCCCAGACCAAAAACCCAAACCAAAACCAAAACCAAAAAGGAGGAGCAGGGAGCAGGGAGCAGAGATACCAGAGACCGGTACACAATGGACACTCTTTTTCGAAAATAGGTGGCTTGATTTATTTGTCTGCAAAAATTCGCTTTCTCAAAAGGCATTCTCGGTCTGAACCAACAACTACTTATGGCCACTTCCGAGCGCGGTTCTTTGAATATGACTAAGCCGGGCGCATTCATCAAACGATTCGCGAGATTTGGGTTGAGTGTGGGTTATGTTTAATTTGGAATATATGGCACTGAGTGGGAGATCATTCCCAGGACTTAGTGTCAGAACAAGGAAGCTCTACCCAAGATTCTATAATATAAAATAGAGTTAATTAATGCTCTTAGAGTGCTATATTTTTTTCTGTGTTTCCTGCAATCTCCGCTTGACTTTGTCTCTTGAAAAGAACACGAAAAAACCAAACCAAACCACGGGCAAGTGTTCAAATTCCATTAAAAGAACATTTACAAATTTGGCAAAGATCAGCTCAAAGAGCAGCCTCGAACACCTTCTGCCAACGAAAGACCTTGGAGTGCCCAAGAAAACCCCCATCTTCAGCTCTCTAAAAAATAAAATAAAAATAAGCCAAGACAAACAACAAACCAACAAGTAACAACAATGCAGACCTAGGAGTCGCTGCCTCTGCCCCTGCTTCATCCTCTCAGAACTTTTGTCTCCAACAGCGTTTTCCCTAACAACCCGAGGTGATAAATAAAATTCTTTATATGCAATCTTTTAATGCAATTTACAATAAAATCAACATGGAGTTCTCCGGCCGGCAGCTTCTTCCTTTTCGGCCCATGGCCAAATAACAAGGGGGGGCACAGCTTGATTTGACATTAGCACAATCCCACAGATCACCTTCCCAAAATGGATTTCGCCGCCGCCGTGTTCCTGGTCCCGGCATCTCCCTCATGGAACGGAAACGCGATGATCACTGCGACCGGGGCAATAAATACAGCATAGAAATGATGTACGGAAAACGATCTTCCTATACCTTCAGCTCCAAATCGAGAATGGCCATCCCAGAGACAGCTCCTGCTCCCTGCTCACTGTATGTCCCCGCAGCCAGCAGCTCGACGGGGGTGCCTCGTGGCTGACTGGGATCGGATCGGCGCTGGCCCTGGCCCTGGCTCTGGCTCTGGCTCTGGCCAATTGGCACAGTGGTACCATCACAATGGTTAATGTATAGTGGCCTTTTATTCAAAGCGACGCCTCAATGGCCAATTAGTTAGGCATCAAATGGGGGAGGAGGCCTTGGGTAGAAATGTCTGATATTCAGCAGCGGGAGCTTTGATAGTTAAGGAAATTTAGGAAATGTTTAGTTAGTTAAATTAATGAAATAAAGCAGATATATTGAAGGTTATTTGTAGTTATATTTTGGGTTAAAAGAGAGCTAGTTTTTGTAGGGAGATCATGGAAGAAACAACTAAGACACCGAACTAGGTTCTATAGTTCCTTATTTTTTAAATGCTAGAATGATATGGTATTTATTCCTAGAAATACATTTAATTTACTCAATTTATTACTTAATTTTAAGTAAACAAATTTAAGCAAAATTATATCTTAATAGCTCTATTAATATAACCTATTTCAAGTCCATAAACCTCTTCGATCTTGCACCATTATTGTCCACTGTGTCTGCCCTGGGTCTGGGCCAGCTAGGCAGCTGCCTAGATGCGGATGCTTGGGGCATATCCTCCTGTTCTTCACCTCCTGCTCCTGCTCCTGGGCTACCACTTTGCGTCTGCCAGAGATTCCGATTCGGCGGCGGCTGCTCACTGCTTACTGCTCACAGCTCACAGAGCTCCGAGCTCTGAGCTGCCGCGGCATTATTAATGATAAATGTGGCTTGCACTCATGATAAATACAGAGAATCGTTGAAAGGTATAAATCAATAATAGAGAAGTTTGTTTTGCTGTTAGGCAAGGCACCCAAAGCCGGGAGGCAGCCGTGATTTCCACCGGAGAGACCAGACAATGAGTATGCCCGGGCATAACTCAACCAGGAGCAAAAGGTCTTCGTGTGGAAGCTGGCCGAGGGATCTGATTAGCCAGAAGGCCATTGCACATTGGATGCGCCTGTCCCTCCAAGGAGGTGGTTGCTCCACAAAATCCTGTCCATTAATTGACTAATTAATCGGACGGCGAACAGAGACATAACAAGGGGCCGTGCCTTTGGCCATGATGATTATCAATAACAATTAGCCGACGCGGCTCTGTCAAATATCGAAGGGTCCAGGGCAGCCAGAAGTCATCTGTTGGCCATCTCTGACTCTATGCATTTGAATGCACGAGTTACGCATCCATCAAATGTCAATTGTTTGTCTTGGAGCCTTGGCGCTCCGTCTTCTTCGGCGCATTGCTCATAAATCATTCGAAAGGCTCGCCATCCGCGACGTCTTCTGGCTGTCAGGAGGAGCAGAGACTGGGACTGGGAAGGAGAAGGTGGGTTAACCCAGCCCACTTGGATGCCCATCCATGGCATCGAACTTGTCTAGTCCATGAGAGTGTTGGCCCTGTCCATCTTGAATTAGTTGAGCAGTCGCCAGGCATTAGGCCGGGCCACGAACGATGCCAGAAAGCTAAACAAAAATCATTGTTCATTCTTGGGGGAATATTTTCTAGGAATTTATCAATTGAATAAAGCACTTTTTGTTATATATTTAATTAAACTATGAAATACAGGCAGAAGTGAATCATTTGAAGACCTCTGAGAGTCCGACGATATTAACTTTAATTACTGATAAGAGCCCAGAAACTAAGTGCTTTTCCGCCTCTATCTGTCGGGATTTCTACCTTTTACCTTATTTTTCCGTGCCCTTTGAGTATTAAGTTGGGCCCCAACCTCCGCTCGGACTTTAACTTTACGTGGAACTTTGTGCCTGGACAACCCACCTGCTGGCGAAGTTTTGCATAATAAAGCTGCCCGTACAGGTCGCAGTGGCTTTCCTCCCCCAAGAGGGATCTAGACCTGTCTGACCCCCACCGAAGGCAACTGAGTCACCATCACGGACCGTTAATGTGCCGGGCGATTTTAGTTATGGCCACTGGTCACCGGCCACTGGGTACTGGGAATCGGGAATCGGGGAACTGAGAGACCGAGAGACCAAAGCTGACCAGCTGCGAGGCGCCGTGTCCTTTGTCCCGTTGATAATTTAAAGGCAACGACCTCCTCCTGCCCGGGATTAAGGCAAACTGAATGGCAACTGTTTTCCACTCAAATCACAGAGGAAAATAAATCGGGGATTTTCTACTTAGAAAACCGGAAGAAATTCGGGACTTGTGTGAGACAGTGAAGATTACAACTTGGGAATCGCATGTTTATTATGATCAGCGTTTGTTTTACTTAGTTAAGCCGATGTGTGTGTACTCTTAATTTTTGAAATTATATATCACTGGAAATTTATCATAAATATTTTATAAATTAATTCATTTAAATTCGGAAAGCTAGCTAGCTTTTAATAGCATTTAAATAATTAAAAATAAACAAATATTCGAATTTTAATGGGGTATCGTAATATAGATTGTATATATATCGTTATGTCGTAATATATGAATTGGCACTAATTGTTTTTCTTATTAAGAAAACCCATTAAAAAAAAATCAATAACTAAGTCAAACAGAAAATAAATTTAATTTAAATTTAAAAGGTGTTCTGTGTTATTTTTATAATTAAATTGAATTTACCATTATGACAAACTAAAATTGTTGCTAATTTTTTACAATTTCAACAATGTTCTTGCTTTTCTTGGCTGATTAAGAAATGAAAAAAGGAAACCTGATCATTTAATTTATTTTTTAGGTACTACAATTTTTCAGAGCTCCTTAAAAGGTACGTATTTGGTTTTATTAATATGTTATAAGTATTATTTAAAAAACATTTATCTCCAATATAAAATGTATAATATAATATGTACAGTGACGAACTTTATTATTGGCACAGTTGGCTTGTCCAAATTTCAAAGTATTTTTGTTCATGAAAAATGGAGATATTTAAATGAAACAAAAATGATTTATAATATGTTATTAGTATTCTTTAAAAAATATTTATCTTCAATATATAATGTGTAATATAAAATGTATATCAAATATTTAGGAACCATTTGTTTTAACCTTTTTCTCAGTTCCTTTACAATTAATTTGTTTTTGAACCTTTTGATATTTTTTCTCCACTATATTTTTATTTTATTTATTTATTTACTTTATTTATTTTTATTGATAATTTCATAAAAATTAGTTCCAAAAAATGTACAAGCTTTTTAAAAAAAATATTTCTATTATTTCTACAGTATTTTGACCTTTATACTGTAAGTTTTATCAGTGCTTTTTGCACTTGCAGCCTCAAAAAAAAAACGATGCGCAAACTGCATCGGCTCATGGCACTTTCTTTCTGTGGCCACGGGTGTTGCTGTTCCTGGTGATGGTGGTGCCGAGTGCGATGATGATGCTCCCTTGCTGGCTATATCCCCCGGTATATAGTAATGCCGCCTGGCGGGGGCCGACGACCCACATAAATCATTCACAATTAGATGCGGACGCAACTGCGGCAGCGGCTTAAACACCTGACCGACTTGCCTCCTAAAGCTGCCAGTGAGTGAGTGCCTTGAGTGAGAACAATGCGCAGTTTGAGTTTCCACTCAACTCGACTGAGTGTGCTGTCGTGCGGCAGTGAGTGGTCCGCTTCCACTTCGTTCCGCTGGCGTTCCTCGGGCCTCGGCGGACCTGTTCCCAGTGCGTGCCGTTCAGTAGATACTTGAGACCGGTTCGAGACGTGTCGAGACGTGATCGGGAGCCCAGGCAGCCATTTACCCGCGACATTCGTAGCATCGCACCATTGCACCACCAAGCAACTGGAGAGGAGAGCCACGAACCCGAGTGCTTCCGAGTCCCTTTTGATGACATGTTATGACAGGATCTGGCGCGATCCGCGGCCCCATTCCGACCGTACCCCCATCCGGCGCCGAAACACACCGAAAATTCCGCGTTAATTGAGCTGTTCGTACTGCAGCAATTTGCATAGTCAGTGGAAAGCAAGGGGAGTGGAGTGATGCGAGAACGGCACATAAACAAATCTGGCCAAGTCGGAACGGTCTTGGTTCACTGATTTAATGCCACAAACAGATTGCAGATTGTACCTGCTGCCGCGCCCCTGCAACGTCTTCGGCAACTGCAACTGCATCTTTGCCTCCTGCAACCTGGCCAACCTGCTTGGCTCCGCCGAAGCTTGTTTCTGGCGGAAGAGCTGCTGGAGCGCCAGAGCCGGCTAAAAAAAAAAGGAAAAAATTCTGAATAAAAAACAGAGCCAGAGCCAAACACACGTAAAGAACATCGCCGTTGTCGTCGTCTTGGAATTTTCTTCTCCTTCAAAACAAAACAAAAACAAAAAACAACGCGCCTGACCGACCGGGCAAAAAGTGTAAAAAGGCAAGCAAATGCAATCGCGGCTCAAAGCAAAAAAAATTAGCGCATAGTGAAGAAGAGTGTGGCCAAGTGTGTGTATGGTAGTAGTGAGTGTGTGAGTGTGCCCAGCTGAGGGGAAGAAGAGAAATCAAATAAAAGCAAAAATTTAAAAAAAAAAGTGTCAAGCGAGAGAGAGGAGAGGAGCCCCGGCAATGCGACCAGGCGACCCCGACGGGTTAATTACCGTTATCCTTGCACAGAAACAGCGGCCACTAAACGGTACTCAAGTTGTGGATTACGTCTCCGCCGCGTTGTCGCCGCGTGAAAGGACAACAGCCAGCCATTGCATCTGCCACAACAGCATCAGCAGCAGCAGCAACAACCACTGTTAGAGCCATAAAAACCGCATTGAACACAAGGCAGAGAGTCAAGTGAACATTCCATCGGGCTAATTGGCACGCCGCTAAATCAAACGAGGTGAGTTCCTGCAGTTTATACATACATCTAGCGTATATTACATAAACTTTTAGCAGCGTTAAATTGCCAGTTAGTCAGGCTTTAAGTTGCTTGAAGGTTAAGTTTAGGAAAATGCGTTACACTTTTGTTGAATCACTCTTGCGTGCCCTGTATTATTCACCTCTCTTGGGGGACCTACTTTTATTCAACTGCTCTTAATATTCATATATATATGGTATTAGCTCTTCGATCTCCTGGTAGGGATTACTATCCTCAGGATAATACGAATCCAATTCGAATCTTGGCGGGCTACGCCGATCTGGGAAGTTAAGGGGAGGAATTGGCCTAGGAGTTGGCCAAGGTTTTGGGACAAGACCTGGCATGAGACCTGGGGGAGGAGTTGGTCGAGGAGGTGGTCGTGGAGCTGGCTGAGGAGCTGGCTGAAAAGCTGGCTGAGGAGCTGGCTGATAAGCTGGCTGCTGAGCTGGTCGTGGACCTGGTCGAGGAGCTGGCTGAAGAGCTAGCTGACGAGCTAGCTGAGAAGCTGGCTGAGGAGCTGGCTGAGGAGCTGGCTGAGGAGCTGGCTGAGGAGCTGGCTGAGGAGCTGGCCGTGGAGCTGGTCGCGGAGGTGGCGGAGGTGGCGGCGGTGGCGGAGGTGGCGGAGGTGATGGCGTCGGTTGAAGATCTTGGATCTTGGTGCTAACCACATTGGTCTGATTACCATTGCTCATATTGCTGTTGCTGGTGATGGTTATACCGCCACCTGTCGAGGGCAATCCTTTTGGTGGCTTCAACAAGGGGCCACCGGGGCCGACGACAGTGTCCGTAATGAATCCCTTATTGGGCACAGAGGCCAATCCCGCTGCATTATCGACGCCAACAGTTTCGGTGTTCAAAATAATGCTTCCCGACGGTGCACCAAGGGCCACGGTGCCCAAAAGGATGAGCGGTGCGAGGATCCAGTACATCGTGCTTGGAGTTCCAACAAGGAATAACACTTGTCACAGCCATATTCTGTTACCAATATCGGCGTGACTAAGCCAAAGCTTTGTGGTTGTGACATTTAAGGTTTGAAAATTGATTGGAGGCGGCTTTCCCGCTTGTTATTGCTCTTAAAAACTGAATGAGTAAATCAAAATTTGTTTTATATGAGGTCTTACCTAACCAACTTAATGGTGCAGGAATTCTGAGTTGGATTTTCCAGTGTCAGTTGTAGTAAGTCATTTTCCCCCTTTGATGTTCGGCGGCCATTAAGGCCAAGTTCGAGGCCAATTCCAGGGAAGTCCACTCCACCGACTGGCCCAACTGGCAGATACATTTGTGAGATGGCCCCTTCTATATCTCTCAATTTCCATTAGAGACGCTCCGAGAGCTGGTCGGAGTGAATTTGTGTCGAGAGCAAACAATTGATGCTGCTGAGAAATGATGGCAATGACAAAGTGATTACAGGCTACAAGCCATCGAAGTTCAAGTTGAAAAATAACATTTTCAGTTTTCAATTGCTGTTCGGGACTCTGGGGGAAAAAGTGAAAATGAAATGCTCGCTCCGGAGCAGACAAAAGAGCGGTTCATCATTAATCATTTAGTTTGTTGTTTTTACCGAAAGTATACCTATTTATACGTATATAATCGCCTTCGTTTCGGGGCACGTTCTTGATTTGAATCTCTTTCTCCGCTCCTCCTGCTTTTTCTCTCCATTTTTTCCTGCCAGTATTTGGCTTTGGCTTTTGGTAAATTGCTCATCGTCATGCCTTTATGAATTGGTATATTATTTTTGAGAATTTGATGCGCTCAACTTGATAAGCCGAAAGCGCCCTTGCCAGTCCCCGACTCCACCAGTTCCCCCACCTGCATACCTGACTTATTGTTGTGCCTGCGAGTGTGTGTACGTGTTCTGCTGGGTGTAGGTGTGTCTACGGCAACCCAGCCTCTAAAATCTGGGTATTATTTTGTATTATTTTTTACAGTATCAAGAGAAGAGCGTTTTATTTTTTTTGATCTCACAGAAAAAATGCTTTAAAGTTGTGTTGGGAGGGCAATATTTCAAATACTCTATGTTTTTGAGTTTTTAATAATATAAATATAATAACAGGGACTTTAAAAAGAATAAATATATATGGAAATCAATTTTCTGATAGTTGCCACAAGTGCAAATGCTCTTAATAAAATCCTTAACAAACGGAATTATATATTTTATATACTTTCTTCTATTTTAACTGCATTTTATAAGCCAAAATTCAACCCCAACTTAATTTTAGAGCATTTTCCTCAAAAAAAGCAACTCCTACAAACAAAGTTACGAAACACCGCGAAACGCTTGCACATCCCAAACTTTTATTTGCTGGAAATCCCCCCGATAACATCCCCGAGATGTTCCCCTTTTTACCAAACGTTGGCCCACCCTCGTTGCAATAATTTCATTTCGTTGTACAGTTTATTATATAATTTTTGTCCCTCTTTGACTTTTATCTTACGTTTATTATGCCCCATGGAATTTTGCCGATTTTCAGACGCTGTCCAACTGGAGGTCAATGTCTCAGCGCCAGGACGAGGCAGCACATCCCTCAGATACATACCGCCCCCGGTGGCATCTCTAAGAGTTGTAATAACTTTGGCACAACTTTTCGTACTCAGCTGAGTCTCTGTGAGTCTCCCTGCTTGACGCATTCTTTTGGCACTGCTGCTGCTCCTTCTCCTCCGTGTTTTACTCCTCCTCGTCCTTGTCCTGGTGCTGCCTACAGCACAGCTGTCCAAATGTCAGGCCCCCTTCCCGGGCCATTGCTCAGGCATAACACCCACTCGGAGAGAAGGAGGGGACGTCGACTTGTAATAATCATAATCGTAAATTTGCAAAAAGCCGGCCGGAGTTGGTCCTTGGGGCCCGTTTAGCATTTTGCGCGAAGAAGATCCTGGACAGGAGGACATGGCCAGAGCGGTGAACGGAGGATGGAGAGCGGGGCGTGGTCGCATTCGTGGGGGCGTTGTGTTGTAGGCGTCATCATCGTTATTATGGCCTGTTTTATTTATATATTTTTTTCCCTCCTGCGTAGGGAGTCCTGTCGTCCATCTCCTCCAGAGGAGAAAGGCATTTAAAAAGTTTTCTAAACTTCATTTTGAAGTTTTATTACCAGCGCGGAATAAAAACGCTGCGCATTTTCTATTTGCTCTCATTTTTCCCCGGCTCTTGTTGTTGAAATTTGCTCTATTAAAATTCCGGAACCGCCGGCGAAGATGCCGCGAATGCCAAGGATACAAGGAGTCCTCCGATCCAGTGGGAGGCCTGCATCTGGTGGATGCCATCAGTTATGCAGGTTTGCTCCGTTGCAGGACCGCAGCTCCTTCTCTTCACTTCCTCTCCCACAGCTTATCCTTTGCTGGCGGCTTAGCAGCTTTGTTGGACTCAGCCGAGCATCCTGCAGGAGCAGCAGCAGCTGTGTGGAGCAAGCGGAGACTTCGCCCGGGACTCCGGGTAAGTCTTAGTTATGTGGAACTGGCATTTATCTTGCGATAATAGTAAGTTGTGCCAAGGCGGAGGCAGGGGCGCCAGCAAGGGGGCTTGTTTTCTTTTAAATTTTTAATAGGGAATAAAAATACTTATGTTTTTGGTATAATAATATAATATATCCTTTGTAGATTTATTAATAAAAATAACACTAGTAGCTCACCCCCCTCCGACCACACCCCTGGCGAACTGCAGCATCTGCTGGCTGTGAAATTTAACATTTTCCCAATGCAAGCCGTACAAAGTCTGCAAAGTCACACAGAAAAAGGGAAGCGAAAGGATGCAAGACGTCGGCCCGAGGATGTGAAATCCTTGAACCCCTCTTGCCGCCCCCTTTTTCCTATTTTGTGTGTCCCTCCAACGAAAATGTTTATCTGTGCAGCTGTAAGCAGGATAAACGCACGCGCTTACACATGGAGACAGATTCAGATACAGATGTAGGATATAGGATATAGGATATAGATGATATATGTACAACCAGAGTAGATCACTTTAAGTACAAATGGCCGCCCACCAGCGCCTTCTTCTTAGCCCTCTTTTTTTGGGATACTTTTGCGGCTTCCTTTACTTCCGTTTGTCCTTTGGCTCCTTGGGCTCTCTTTGCTCCTTTCTTTCACACGCGCCAGCGTCCATTGTTAAAGTTTAATGCCAAAATGGCGTAGAGACGCACACACAGGAGAGGGCGTGGCCTTACAAATTTCACGAAAATTGTCCCTGGGAAAACTCTACTTAAGTTTCCTTCTCTCCACCTCCACTTTGGCCAGCTGAAAAGCGTTATTTTATTGAATTCTCCTGTCTTTTTTGTTGTGCTGCAGGTTGCAAAGCCAAAAAAAAGGAAAGAGAAAAAAAAAATGAACATGGAAAATTCTGTTGCCACAAAAGTTTGTTCCTTTTTTTCATTTCATTTTCCCGTATTTTTTGCCTGCCGCTCATTTACTTTGTTGTCCTTGCTGGTCCTTTGGTTACTATGCAAGTTCTCAAGCCTTCACCCCCCGCCTCCCCACGTGAATCCTGCAGTTTTTGTTGCATTAGCCGGCCGTTGAGGCGTAAAGTTCAATGGCGGGTTAAATGGACTTAATACCGGAACTTTTTAGAACTTTTTCCGCTCCGGACTAAACTTCTGGCGTTGATCGTCCTGGGCAACAGCAGCAACAAAGTGAAAGTTTCCCCTTTTTTTTTTTTTTCGTCAAACAGCTTAAAAAGAGATTGGCTCGTCAGTTCACTCCTTTCCCTGTGCCGGCCAAAGGATTTGGCCGCAAACTTCGATGGCGAATGTGAAAAAGGAATTTTCGACAGTAACAATAAGTGATGTGGGAATGCCAGGATGCTGCCGGGGGCTCCTTGGAGGATAAAGTTTTTAGGTGACAAAGGATAAAGTTTCGAATTATTTGGAATGCTTTTCAAATGGCAAATGACCGAAATTGAAATGAAATATATGTACATTTAAGGTTGAAATGCAATTTAAGACCATCTGGTGGTTACAGAATCTAAAAAGTTTTTACTGAAATATTTTTTTATATATATTTTTTTTTAGAATTTTCCTCCTTCAGTTTCTCTCTCTCAAATCCCTGAGTAGCTTTACCTCTCAAATTTCTGGGCGCGTGTCAAAAATTTTCGTTGGCCAAAAACCCGCTTCAGTGGAAACTTGGCCAACTAAGGAATATTTGTAGCCAGTTATGCAAAGGAAGCTAGCAAACAAAACCCCCGGGGGAGAGGGTGAAACCCAAAGAGGACTCCTTCCCTGTCAGCTTTTTTTTATGCCTTCGGGGCTAAGGACATGCTGGGGCAAGGCGAGGACGAGGGCGACAAGTTGTTAAGTAAGCAGCGACAAACTCAAATAAAAAAAAACCCTCAGATAGTTGCCTATTTTGGAGGTGTAAAAAGGCCAAGCTCTTGCCACAAAAGTTAAAAGCAAACAAAAAAAAAACTAAAAGCGAGAAAAGCAAGCGCCGCAGAGATTGAAGAGATTGAGTTTAGAGTCTTTCCTTAAGTCCCCCTTCTATATATAATATTAAAATTCGCTTATGCCCGCGGTCCTGGCGGACACCTTATCTGTCTTACCTGCAGTTGTTTTAGGCGGCTTTTGTTTGGTTTCCGCTTCACACTTCCCGAGTGGCCAGAATGGGGTCTCCCGCTTTATGTGACATGCGGGCCCAGGGAAACTCAACTCAACAAACTGAAGAAACTGTGGAAACTAAAGAAGCGGCAGCAGGCAGGCACTAAACAAACGAATGCTGGCAGGTGAGTGGCAGCTGAGGCAGAGGAGGGGGGGCTCTCAGGTGTGCCCTGCCCCCGGCTGGCAACAGAAGTCATACAAACGCAAGACAAAACGCGCGGCGACACAGACAATACAAGACTTCGAACTTGTCATACAAAACGCTGGCTGGCTGGCTGGCTGGCGCGACAATCAATGGAATTTATGGTCGCAGCAGGTTCAGTGCCAACTGAAGCTCCAGCTCCATTGCCAATCCCAAGTCTCGGAGCAATCCAATCCCACAGACAGAATCCAGGCAAAACCCAGGCGTAGCCGGAGTGAGTGACATGTGTGCACTGGGCAAAAAGTTGGGGGTTAAGGGATGAGCAGGAAAAGAAATACTAAAATGGAATAGGAAAAGGTTAAATAAAGGAACTTGTTAAAGAGTCTTTAAGGAACTCTTAAGGTTTGAAAACCATTGAAATATATTTCGAGCCACAAAAGATCAAAGTTGTATTAGCTTTTGCTGCATAATTCCTTTATTTTTATGGTTTAAGTTTCATTTGTAAAGGTATTAAAATAAATAAAGATCTTTATATCTTTAGATCTTCTTTTAAAAGAAATAAAGATATTTAAATAATTATTATAATTTCTACAATTGTTGATAAACTTATTAAAGGGAAAACTAATGTTTTGTACATATAAACAGAAATTTTCTTTAATTTTTCTATTCTTTACCCTAGTATTTCCCGTTTTATTTATTTCAAAAAAATCTTTACAAATTATTTCTCAAAGTGCTTTAGTTTCTTGGTGTACTTAAGCGTTTTTAACGCCATTTGATGCCTTTTCACACATTCGGCAAAGCAAAAGACAAACACCAGCAGAATCCCCCCGACAGACTGAGAACCATTTCCAAAACCCAAAAAACCTAAAACCAAACCCAGAACTGAAGCGAAAAAAAATAAAACTCAAGGAACACTTAGTCAGCCCATCAGAGTCCTTCGTCCGCATCCCTTTTACGGCTGCTTGGGAATCCAGGAGCAGGAGTCAGTGTTTACACTAACCGACCAAGGCCTTGGTCCTGAAAATAAAATAGAAGGCGGAGCCTGTCAGCCACTGTATTGAATTTCACGCATCATTTGGCCAAAAGGTTCATTCGGTTCTCTTGGTTTCGGTTTTGGGTTCGGGATACTCTGCCGTTGGTTCTGGCTTCCCCCCGGGGGCGTGGGTGTGTGCAACTTTTTGACTTTGCGGCTTGGCCAAAATTAAAACAAATATCGGGGAAAATACATATACTTACGATACACCTGCTGCTGGGGGCAAAAGGTGTTATGGTTCGGCGTTTAATTTCAGGCGAGAGGAAATGTAATATGCTTTGCATGGCCATTTAGTTAAGGAGGTGTTTCTGTTTTCTGTTGTGGTTACCGAGATCCAGGAGCAAAGTGGGAGTGCGGAAATATGCCAGGAATGTGGCTTCCCAAACTCGGGGAAATTGCAGGAAATTTGGGGTTGCAAGAAGTGAGAGTGTCGACATTCCTATGGGTAGGATGTCTTTAGACAGGTTAAAGATAGCTGCAAACGGGTTTTGGAGTGGAGTTAGTCCCTGTTTGGACTATAAATAGAAGATGTAGATTTAAGAGACAGGAAAAACAAACATTTCAGGTGAGTCACTCAGGGTTTTGGGGGTTGAAAATGTTTATTTAGTTTGCTGAAATGTGTTTTTATTTGAAATTTAAATATTTAAATTAAATTTGTGGCTTGAAAAAGTTAGCATTAGATGTATTTAAGACTCACAAAAAAAAGTTTCCCCTTTGCTTTTACTTTTTTGAAGCTTTCATTAAATTTCCTCTTACTTAAAGCTGCTTGAATTAATTTTAAACATTTAACTAAACACTCATGTATTTTAGACTCACAGAAAACAGTTTCCTTATTGCTTTTACTATTTTTAAAGCTTTGATAGATTTACCTCTAACTCAAAGCTCCTTAAATATATTTTAAACATTAAATTAAACACTTGAAATATCATACCCTTCGACTTAGAACTTTTATGGCTACTTTATTTTTAATTTATTCGAACATAATACCTGTGTATCCTAATTACACCTGTGCTTGGAGACCGCTCTCATAATTAAAACTTTTAGTTGTAGCGAAAAGCCGAGAACACAGCTTCCAATCCCAGAATGAAACCGCAAAAACATTACATTCCGTAAATCCCGAACTACAAAAAGGTTTAATCTGAAAATTCCCCCCACACTTTATATATAGTGGAATATATATTTGTGTAATTCTGGTGGTCTGTCTGCCTTTTTTTTTCCCCCAATGCTGATTAATGGCGGATTGGCCGACAAATGTGAGCACATTAGCATTAAAATATATGAACGATATATAGGAGAGAGACAGTAACCAACTTTTATTAGACCAATTAAATTGCGGTTGAAATGTGCGAGTTGAAAGGCTGAAAATACGCAGAGACTGTTGCCATTTAATGTGCAGCAATTTTCACCCAACACAAAAGGGTGGCAATTAAGGGGCTTCCCCCGCTCCGGACACCATTGTTGTTCTTCTGGAAGAAGACATTGTGATATGATAGATTCTGTCCCAACTAATTAGCCATCATCATCAGCAGCGGCGGCGGCGTTGGCTACACAATTTCCCCGTTTAACCGCAGGTACATGAGGGTTTTCGGGTCTGTCTCTGTGGTTCTCTGGTTTTCGGGGTTATTTTCTGTTGTGTTTTCTTGTTATGTTTTTCGAAAAGCGTTAGTAACTAAATTAGCGGCCTCTGTTTTCCCGCTCTTTGTAGTGCCACAAATTATTGGACCCCTCCTCTGCTCCTCCCTGCTTTTGTTGTCTGCGTTGCTTAATTTCCAGTTGCATTTCCTTGGCTAATACAGACATCTCTCCGTAAAATGGTCAGAGCAGGGGAGGGGGGACTGAGCTCTCTAGCTGGAAAGCACTTTTAGATAAAAGGTTTTTCATGTCGTCTCCATTTGGTATTCACTCCACTATGGCTATATCTATCAGTAGACTGTGGTCATGGTCATGCCATTGGCCCTGGACGCGCCAAGACAACGGGAAAAACCTTCTTTTTTTTGTGCTGGATTTTTTTTTTATATTTTCCTTGGAGTGAAAAACTGTTGGTGGAAAAGCCGTTGCCAGGTTAAATTATGCATGCAGTTGCTCTTTCATTTTGTGATCTCTTCCCTAAAAGCTTCTGGTTTTATTAATGTTTTGTCCAAAATATTTTTGGGGAACCTCTCTTTCTATCCGAGAGCTACTTCACCTTCTGTCTCTCTGTCTGGCGACTGCTGCATTTACCGTGATTTGAGTTGGCTAAAATGATTCCGTCCGTCATTAATTTGGCCGACGTCAAAGCCAGAGTTATTAGCGTGCGGGTTCCTCAAACACGTTTCACCTCCGTCAGTCTTCTGTCTTCTGTCTGCTTTCTGCTGCCTGCTGCTGGTTGAGTAGCTTTTCACGTCGTTGTTTTCCTCGATTTTTGTGCCAGAATAGCTGCAGGCCATGTTGCCACCATGGAATATAGTGTGTTTCGACCACTGAAGAAGCTCTTTGGAGGCGAAGACGACGACAGCTCGAGGAAAAAAATGCGGGGACTGATGATGATAGCAACGGCAACGGCGGCCACTCGGGGAATGACAACAAATTAGACAGTTAATGTTAACAATCTTTTATGATATTTACATTTTGGAAAATGTTTTAGCTTGATTTATTGCAGGGGGAGAGTGAGTGTGGGAACATTCTTAAAGGGAGATTAATTCTGACAGAGAAATTGAGTAAGTTTTTAAACGAAAAATATTATAAGTGTTATAAAAATAAATAAGTAGATATAATTAAAAAAGAAAAAGACAAAAAAATTTACTTTTGTAAAAAGCAAATATTTTTAAAATTATTTACAATAGGTTTACATTTTTCAAGCCTTTTTTAGGATTTTAATTTTCTAAAAAGAAAACTTCTGTCGAAGGGAGATTAATTTTGGTAGAGAAATTAATTAAGTTTTAAATTGAAAAATAATATAAATTGTTATAGAAATAAATAATTAAATTGAATTGAATAAGTTCAAGACCCAAACCACTTTAATTTTTTCTTAGAATATATATTTTAGAATTTATTTACAAAAGGTTTACATTTTTCAAACCTTTTTCTGGATTTTAATTTTCTAAAAAGAAAACTTCTAATATTTCTAAGCTCCTCTGGCCTTTGAAATTTAATCTCTACATAAACCATTAGCTTTTAATTTAGATCTTTTTTATGTGTTTACCAAAAGAAATTGAATATTTTAAAATTCAGAAAATGTTTATTTAGACTCAACCACAAAGTAGACCTTCCCCTAGATCATCTCAAGTATGCTAAACATTTTCCATTATTTCCGCAATTGCGACTCCAATTTCTCCCATTTTTTTTCTGCGGCGCTCTTCAAAGTGGAAAATCGTTTTTTTGGAAGGACCATCAATCATTTTTCCTGTCCAAAGCTAGAGCTCAACTCGAGTTCGCTTTTAGAGTCCTAGGAATCGGGAATCCCGCAGCTGTCTCCTCAAATCTGTATCTGCTCTATCACTTGCCCAGGCCACGCCCCCCACGAAACATGTCAACAATACAAATGATGGGCGCGTCAACAAAGGGGCGTGGCATGGCGGCGGCACCGGCAGCAGCTAACTGTAATAGAGATAAATTCGCTTCATTTTTTGCTGTCGGCATGGCTGATAAAAAATAGAAAGAAAACGAAAAAAAGCAGGAGGAAATTTGGTGCAGGGGTACAGTGGGGTACTGTAGGTACAGTGGGGTACCGACTGTAGGTACAGTGGTACCACGATGCGCTGACAATGTCATTGGGCAACCACTTTATTGGCTTTAATGACAGCGCGCCGCAAGGTGTCCCTTTGGAGATTCTTCGCCGCGAAACGGACCAGCTGCTGGCCATCATTGGCGCACTAAGCCGGGGGTATTACGGGCCCCCAGATGGGACCCAGAACCGGCACCAGAGGCAGAACCAGAGCAAGAGCCAGTCCCACTCCCCAGCAATTGCTGCTGCTGCCCCGCCAGTACGTGCGATTATTATCATCAATTTTCTGGCGAGCGAG
Organism: Drosophila seguyi; assembly: GCA_008042675.1. Lineage (NCBI taxonomy): Eukaryota > Metazoa > Arthropoda > Insecta > Diptera > Drosophilidae > Drosophila > Drosophila seguyi. The sequence goes on along the minus strand of VNJU01003920.1, from coordinate 192,679 downwards.
TGAGTGATGATTGTTTCAGCGAACGGAAACCCAAACGGCAACGATTCTACTTACCCCCGTTGTTCAGTTTTGGGCTTGTTACTGGGTCTTCTTGCTGTTTTTTTTTTTTTTTTTGTAATTTTTGGTTTTTTGTGGTTCTTTTCCCTGGCTCGGTGGGTGGCTGCAGTGCCCTCGAAAAGTTGAGACTACACTGGGGAGAATATGTTTTATAAACTGTTTCATTTACAAACTTTTGGGTTTCATGTAAATTTTTATATATTTTCTTTGAATAATTCCAGAGACATTTTATTTTATTTTATTTTTTATTTCTATTTTCCTCTCAGTGTAAGCTTAAGGTAAGGGGGAAAGGTAACTCCCAAAACAGTGTAGCCGGGGTTCTGGAATGGGAACAAGATTACCAGACTAAAGCTGAGTCAGTACCATTCCTGGAGCAGGAGATGGAGATGGAGCAGGAGATGGAGCAGGAGATGGTGCAGGAGCTGGAGCTGGAGCAGGAGATGGAGCTGGAGATGGACCAGGAGCTAAAGCTGAAGCTGAAGCTGTTGCCGAGGCGCCCTCCTGGACTCCCGCCTGCGAGCGTTAAAACGAACTCAAGTGGAAAACAATCTAATTTGCTAAAATTCCTTCCGCTTTCGCCCAGTGAGTCCTCCCGGGGCTTCCCCTCACTCGTTTGGAGATATTTTCCTCCTTCTAAGCTGGCTCTTTCTGTGTTTTTTTTTTTTTGTTCTTCTTCAACTCAATTAAAGTTGATGGCCATTTTGTGTCGTCTTGGACTTGGCTTTTATGTGCCCGGTTTTTAGCTTGGTTTATGAGCTTCCATCGCAGTTGGAGTTTGTTTTATGTATTTATTTGTTTATAATTCGATGAGAGAGTGGGAATTAAGTTTATGGAGAGTCATTGAGAGTTGGTTGGGTGACCTGGTGACCCAAAAGAACCAGTACTTTATTAATTCATTGAGATTTTTATCTGGAATAATATATTTATGCGTATTTCAATTTATCTCTTGGCTAGCAACTAAATTTCTTTATTATTTTAACAACATTTCTCCCCCTAATTCAACCCGATTCCTTGGGATTTTCTGCCAACTTTGACCTTTTTGTGTCGACTTTCGGAGAGAACGTTAATCTATTGTTTTTGCCAGTCAAGCAGGCAGACATGATGACATGGCCAACACCCCCGCCCCTGGCCTACAGCGTATTATCGCCATATAAAGCATATAAATATATATATATATATATATATATATATATTCTGGCAACGTCTTCTTCCAACTCACTTGTATTTTCTGGCTATTTTTCCTATTTTCCCATTTTGCTATTAATGTCAGGGAAAATGTTTTGCTTGCGATTGGAAATTTGTTTGTCCTGCCATGTCCTGTGTCCTATCCTCTCGGCCTGACATTGTCCTAGACTGGACGACAGTTGTCCTTAGCCCGGGTCCTTGTTCCCTTCCCCGAATTTCCCTGTTTGCTGTGCTTTATGACTTCACACAACCACTTGATATATGAGGCATTTGCATGTGCCATAAATTGCTGCCGGCTTTGACTTGCCTCTCTCTCTGCTTCTCTGCTCATTTAATATTCATAAATTTCTGAAGAAAAATAAATAGAATAAAATATCACTAGGGGGGAGGGAGAGGTGGCTTTAGCAGATTCAAACTAATTCCCCCCGCAGCCCCAGAAACTGTTGTCATTTGTTCTCGCCACACCCTCTGGTAAGCCGCTCTAGTCCTTGTAGTCCTTTCCCTGTGCTGTTTCCCCCCCTGCCACAGCCTGCTAATTGTTTTATGTGCCAAGATTTGTGTCTCTGTCCCTGTTTTTTTTCTGTTTCTTATTGTGGGGCTTTTGCAGCTCTCAGCCGCCCTAAACATGTTTGCACTGCCTTGGTTATACACGCCCCCAAACCCAGATTGGGAGTAGTTATTGTTCTATAAAGGAGGCTACACAGGGGGAAAAGTGTTAACAGGAAGTGGGATTTTATTTAAAAATTATAGGAAATAGTTGAAGGGATTTTTAAAGATTTTTTTAAAGGCAGTAAGACATATTTTAAAGTATATTTACTCAAGGAATATGCTAGGTTTTGTAAATGGAAAATATAAAACAAAGTCAGACTATATCAAATTCAATTCCAAATTAATTATATTGATTACTTTCTTGGTTTAAACTCTCTCAGATTTATATTGACATTTTTGTCAGTTTATTTTCCGAATGTAATGAAGATTTTCCTGACAGCTTTTCAACTATATATATACTCTTTCCTGTCCCTCATCGGGGGGAGTGTCTGTTTTCACTTGCTTTTCGATTAGACTGCGTTGTTCGCCTGTGCTAACAACAAGGAATTAATTCATTTTATGTTTCCTGTGGGTGTGTGTATGTGTGTGTATCTGTATCTTATGGATACGTAGCCATGGACCGGCTGCTGCTGCTGCTTACGCCTACATATTGATTTTCGTATTTATTTTATTTTTTCGCTGGGCTGCCTTTGATTATTTCCCTGGAACGAGAGAGGGACTGCAGGCCAGGTACAGTGGGGATTCAGCTGGAGAGTTACCTGCCTCGAAGGAGACTCCACTGTGTGTGTGTGCCAAGAAGAAAAATGATTGCGAAAAGTGGCCAGAGTTAAAGGTGAATAGAAATATTCCTTTTTTTTTTTGCCTTCTGCGCGTGTGTGGCCCGCGGCTGTCCGGGGGAATCTATCAAGGCAGGAGCTCTGGCTCCGGGTCCCAGCTCCTTCCCAGCTCCTCCTTCTTTCCTCCAGGACAGCCTTTATTGAGTTCGTTGGCAAGCAAATTGCATTAGACACTTGCCAGCTGGAATGGAAAAAAGGAAAATGAAAATGAAAATGAAAGAAAAACCCAGCTCCGCAAAGTCATAACTTTTGAGTTACAGAAAGCCATTCCCATTTCCAAACCAATATTAAATTTTAAACAAAATCTATCATAAACATTCAGAGAAAAGGAGCCCTTAAAAAAATTTCAAGTGCCTGCTTGCCCTTTTTTCTTTCGTTTGAAATTTCCCTCAACAAGTGCTGGAAAAATGAGGAAAATGGTAAAGGGAAAATGTGCTGCTCGTTTCGAGTGTGTGCGTGTGTTGAGGTTGTCCTTTTTGTAACTCGATCTTATGGAGTCGGAGAGCGGCATTAATGTCTTATTGACAGCTCGGGATTAGAGGGAAGCCAAGTGGCATGGGGAGAGTGTGTGTTTGAAAAGGGATTATAAAGCGATTTGTTTGTCGAAAATTATGAATCTGAGAACGAGCAGGGAGCAGCTCCCACACGCTGTGTGTGGCTCTGCCACAGCAGCTCAAAATCCTCCTAAAAATGAGGGGAGTTTCATCAATTTTGACATAAGCCAAGACAGCATTAACTAGCATTAACAGTTCCCTTCCAAAAAATAAGGGGGAATATTTAATGAATACTTTTCTGAAAGATTTACTTGAAATTTACTTATCAACCGAGATAAAACCCTAACGGAGCTATAAAGTCTGGACAACAAGTTCTTATCTTAACTGCTTTCTGGAAAACTAAAAAATATTTATTTCCACATTGAGTTTATCCCAAAACCAAGACAACGAAATCTTCCATCTAATCTCTGAACTTCATTAGGTTTATTTCAAAATCAAAATCCAACTATCGATCGCATCGATCCCACAGAGAAATTCCAGGCCTTGTGGATTTTCAATTTGAATTTGAATTGGCCATAAAAACGCTGAGTTTATCAGCTGTCGATGGGTTAGGAAAATAAAAATAAAGAGCGGACTCTGCGGTTTTTCTTACCAGTTACCAGAGACCAGTTTTCCCTGCCAGTTATACAACTCTATTAGTTTCCATTTCGTTCAGTTGCGCATACAAATCAACTCATTTTGGATATATATTGTATGTTTCTCTGTTTTCCTTTTCTCTTTTTGGGGAGCCATGGATCTCGTCCTCATAATTTATGTAAATCCAACGAAAGCTGTCACTTTTATCTGACTCGCTGAGTACTTGTTCCCGGAGACTGGACATTTGAATAAAATTTCAATTTTCATGCATGGGAATAGCTGGAGGAGTGCGTCCTCCCTCTCTCCAAATAATATTTATTGGCCAGCAAAGTTGACTCAATTATTTGAAGGCAGCTGCTTCCTCTTCATCATTAGAACAAATTGCGATGAGCATTTAGTCCAGACACGTTCTCAGCATCACGTCGGAGTCCTACTGAATTTTAGGTTGAAGTTTTCTACTTTTTAAGAGCAGTTTTTGAGGGTGGCCATGGCTTAAAGTAACTCACATCTGGCCCACACGCCTGACCTTTTGTGGCTTGTAAAAGCGTTTCCATTTTATTTATTTCCTCTGTCTCTTATCACTGGGGATTTTCAATAAATAATTCCCCCGATTAAGACCTTTAATTAAATGCTTTGAAATATGGCTTGTATTTTTGGCTTGTTTTTTGAACATTTATTTTATTTAAACATTTGGCATTTTTGGCTGCAGTTGAAGGTCTCCCCACTGAGCCTGGAATTAGTTCGTTCACATATTTAGGTAATTAAGTTTTCCGGGGGGAATGCTGCCTCCTGCCCCGCACATTTCTGTGTGTTAAATGAAAAGCCAACTCTCCAAACATTTCGGCAATTCTCTCAACTGTTTTGTGCAAAAACTTTCCCCTCTGCTCGCCGGCTACAATATTAATTTCTACATGCTATTATTTGAGTGCAAATAAAAGTGGACCAGAGAAGAATCATAAATGAAAATAATGTACAAACGTTTCGCACTAATTAAAAAGCTAAAGCCGGGGCAGCGGGGATTGGATTTGCAGGGCGAAAAGTATAAATATTGAATCGATGAATGACTGCTGCCTGGAATTGAATAGGACATGTGTAATTGCTTTTCGCATCTCGGTGATGCGTGAATTCGCGAGAATATCGATTGTTGTGCCAGGGGATATATGGCTTATTTTTCGATTTTTACAAAGGGGTACTCAGGGGGTATATACAAAAACCATAAACTCTGAGCCTAATAATATCTCAACACCCCTAAGGCTGATTTATGGCTTGAACTTCCCTTTATCACCTTAACAAATTTCAATTTATTTTTAGAAAAGAAAAATATTTAGTAGGTTTTTTCAATGACCTTTTCACAGGGTATTTTATGGTCGTCAGTGCTTTGGCATTTGCGCTTTTCAGGGTTTTCCTGTTTGTTTATTTTCTGTATAGTGGTGGGCGGTGCCACCAATTCCACCTCCTCAACGGAGCTCAACGCAACTCAACTCAACCTCCATTCAATTGGCAAACAGAGGAAGCCGCCGGCGGGCACGTTTCCACGCAAAAACCGATTGAAACTGAAGACGCGCTTTTGGACATTCAATTGGGAGACGACGACGCAGGGAGGGAGGTAGGTTGGGAGTGAGTTCCAGTTGCCAGATGGCTCGAATGGAACCCACGCACTGGCAGCTGACAGCTGTCGCCGGATTGCCAAGTCCGGAGGAGCTGCCTTCCATTCCGTCAAAAGGCAAATCACGGCTCACGTGACTCTACAATTTATTTGAGGCATGCAGCGAAAATAAATTTATTAATAGCTTGCGAGTTAGCTTGTAGAAGGAGAAGAATTGCTGCCACCCACACAGCCCGGTTGGGTATCTCTACATCACCGGAGCACAACCAATCCCCCCCAGAAACCCCCTTTCCACACCCTGCTTTCATTCATACAAAAAACTGAAGCCAGAGATTCGCATTTGGATTCGCAATTTTCGCTTGCGTGAAGCCTTAGTTCAGTTTTCCCGGCAGCTCCGCGACGGCGTCAATTTATGCGGCTCACGTTTTCCCATTTTCAAGAATGACTAAATATCGCTTACTCCGGAGCTCTCTGCGTTGGCCAGAATATCTGCGGATGCATTTCTGCATATGAAGTATGATTTTGAGCAAGTGGCATCAACTCGGCGCAGTATTTTTATGTTTTTTTATTGGGCAACGACGAGTGTGGCATACGTATATTTTTGTAATTAAGCGCGTGGCAAAAGTACAGAGTGAGAAAAATAGAGGAAAGAGCTTTCAGATTCATAAAAAAATAATAAAGAATGGAATAGTGCAACATAAAAGGTGGTTATTTTCTAGGTTTCTTGATAGATCACATTCTCCAGACCTAAGAAGACTTCTCTTTTTAAATTAATATTAAACTTGAAAATATAATATTTTCCTATATATATTTTTTCCTCTCTGTAGTTCTTGAAATTTTCATATTACTCTTTCTTTATTTTACTGTGAACCTCAATCCGGAATGCATTTTCCATTTACTCCTCGCGAAAAGCGTTGAAAATTTCGGCAGTCAGGGCGGCTAATGTCTGAAACGTGTCGGCCTCTGATGGCTTGGTAACGCCAGGAAAAAGAGTAGTTTAAACTTTTAAAAAAATAGAAAAAAAATCCCAAAAAAAAGGAAGCTACTGGCGCAGGAGGAGAAGTTTGTGAAAGGGTTGCCAACTGGAGTGAAACTGATTTATTTGCTTTTGGGGCAGGAGGAGCTGCGAGTAACGAAACTCTGGCACTCTTCTTGATTTTCACCTGCCTTGGGAGTCTGCATCTTTTACTCACAAATTAGTGTTAATTTATCAGGATTATTCCAAGGCTGCAAATCAAGTTTCAGGGGGAAGAGAGAGCGTAGGATGTTTTTAATAAAGCAAATTCGGGGAGATTGTCTGACTCGCAACTGTAACTAATGCTGACTTCTAGCCCGATATCGAGCTGTCAAGCTGTCAGTTCTCGTTAGCATTGCCTGCCAAGTGTGTTCTCTCCCGTGTGTGTGTTTGTAGCTACTCGAAGTATCTGGCAGATACTGCTCAAAAATTCAATTTCCAACGACAAGCGTTGCGGGGGCGGTGAGGGACTTGGCAATACAAATTGGAAATAGGTTGGAAAAAAAAGAAAGAACGATTGCTGACAGGAAAGAGGGAATGTTAACGTGGCCAGGATTAGAAGCACTCAGAGATACAGATACTAGACGCCTGTGAGAAATGTGAAAGCATCTCTACTCCTGTCTACTCGCTGCTGTCTTTTGTTCTGCTCTTTCCCCCCCCCCTCGCAAACACTGACAGCAGACAATTAAGGATTTAATTGGCAAAACTAACTCTTTCCGTTTGCATTTTCCTTGCAGAGAAGAAGCCTTCACCATGAGCAGCCAGCTGAAGGAGGACGAGGACTAGCTGACTAGACAAAGGCGATAACTGGCAGCAAAAGGATTCCGGAAAAAGTCGACGCCCGGAAAAGCTTAGGAAAATGCCATCCGTAGGCAACAGCAGCAGCAGCGGCGGCGGCGGCGGCGGCGGCGGTGGCAACGATGCGCGTCTCAGTTACGTTGTAAATCAAGTTGCATCCGTATCGGTCTCGGTATCCACATCCTCCGCCACCTTTCCCACCTTCAGCCCCCCGCGAATCGAGAGCCTGGTGGCCAGCAGCTCGGCTGAGGATTTGAGCAGCTTTGGCGACGTGGCCTTCGATCTCTTTGACGACGATGACGACCTCTTTGGCTCACCGATGGCCTTCGATGCCAGCGAGAATGGCCTCTGGAATGGTCGCTTTGTACCGCCCCCGCCAAGGCCGCCCTTCTTTGTGGACGAGCCGGTGCTAAGTGACGGACTGACCACATGCGACCTCTGCTCCTGGGCAATGCCCACCAAAAGCACTTTCATGTTTGAGGGAACGATAGGTGAGTGAGACAAGAATTTGCATAAACACTTGGAGGAAAATGGGGGAAGAGATTTTGGAAGCTGCGTTACTAACATTTTCCCCTCTTTCTCTTTGATTTTTTGCAGAAAAGGCCACAGAACTGGGCTGGCCACTGACGTTGATCATCGTGTCCGTGTTGTCGGCGCTGTTAGGCGCCATCATCATGATTGCCGTAGTGCGCTGCCGGCGCAAAAAGTCCTCCAACAATCGCAACGGTGAGTACACACATGGCCAACATAGAGAGAACATGGCCAACACCGGTGGGCGGCGAAGCAAACACAGCAGGGCACAGTGGTTGAAAAGTGAAGATTTCTGACTTACAAGAACAAACCAAACTTAAAGTCTTAGCCAGAAACGTAACTTAAGCCATATTTCTTTAATATTTTATTGAAGAAATTTAAAATACTTAACAAAGAGGCAAGTAATAGAGTAAAATTTAAAGGATTCTTTTACCAAAAACATCTCAAAATATTTATAATTAATTTTTGGCACCACCTCTGAGCCACTGTGCCCCTTCTGCTGGCCCTTTTAACTGGTGTTGACTCTCACAACAGTCGCCGGGATGTTGTCGCAACTGTGCGCCCACTAACCACCTGCCCCCGCTCTCTCTCTCTCTCCTCCTCTATTTTCCGGCTCCATTCCCGGGATTTCCCCCCTCCAGACACGCACGTCCAGTGGTGGTCACGCAACAAGCGCGCCCACGCCAACGGGCTGAACGGTGCGAATGGCGGCGCCGGCGGAGCGGCGGGTGGAGCTGCTGGCCACCATCAGGGCCACCACCACCATCATCACCACCATCACGGCGGCAGCAGCAGCAACATCAACAACAATCACCTGCGGCGGAGCAACATCTACACGGCCCATCCGGCGGACAGTATCCGGGGTCTGCAGCCATTGCCGGTGGTGCTGCCCCTGCCGCTGACCCTGCAGCATCCCCAGTCGCCCACGGCTCAGTCGGGAAGCCAGGCGGCTCCCACTGCTCCATCGAGTCACTACTTTCACCCCCTACAGCCGCAGCAGCAGCACCTGCATCATCCCCGCCAGCAGCATCATCATGTGCCGCTGTACCCGCAGCAGCAGCAGGAGCAGGATTGCGACGAGGATGCGGCCTACGAGGAGCCGGAGTATCATCAGCCGCAGGTCCTGCACTCGGCTAACAGCAGCAGTTCCCTGTCCTCCGTGGAGTCCAGAGAGGGAGCCGGAGCTGTAGCTAGTTCACAGTGGCCCCCGGCAGCCACAGCGGCCACCATGGTGATAGCCAGCTGAGAGCCGGGCCAGGACTGCTCCTGGATATGGCAGCAGTAGAGGAGGTATCGTCCCTCAGAATGTCACTTAAGATGCGGCGCACATGGGCGGCGCCAGATCATAAATGGGGATTACACGTAACAATTTTATGGAGTTTATTTTGCGCCAGTTCATCCGAGAAGGACTCCGAAACGAAACGAATTTAGTGTCACTTCCGCTTCCGGTGTTGGCAAACTATCGAACGACGTACACACACATGTCCTTTACATGCCAGCCACGTTTTATCCTTTATTGCCGCTCGGCATGGGAACAGGGATTTTGTCGGATTAAAGCAAATAAAGGGCGTGTGCTGGCTGTTTGCACTGCCACAAGTTTAAATCGCAGTTTTCGGGCGTGTTCGACACAATCCCCTTGGGCTATATGTAGTAAGCCCCTCTAAGGGGTATGCCCCGCGTCGAGTTCCGGCCACCTAACCACTTGAATGGCGACACTTTCGGCTTTGAGCCAAGTGTATCTCTGGCAAAGAGCTGGACGAAAAAAGCAAAGTTACGTTGAAAATATACACATATATTTCAGAAAGTATAAACTCGCAAAATCATTCTTTAAAACATTAATCAAATTACGCGCTCAAGCAGCTAATAGCATTCGCATTTCTCAACTAAAAAACAGAAACTCATGACAAGCATATCAAACATGTAAACTCAAACAACAGCAGCCAACAACAAAAAACGTACTTAAAACAATCAAACTTAACAAACTTAACTTAAAGCAAATAAAAATAACGTAAACGGAAACTCGCGCCATTGTACATAAATTGTAAATATTTTTTTGCAATCCGCTCCAATTAGCAATTAACCAAAGGAGCGTGCCACACACCAAGTTGTGGTTGCTCCTTCAACTAAATATTGCAGTATTTGCATTATCGGAAAGTAAAATAAAACAAAAAAAACCAAGCGAAACGAAACGAAAGCAAAACATTCCTCTTAACAGCAAACGCAAAGTTCAAGTTTTTCATTTAAAACGTAATCACAATAAATAATAATAAATTACACCAAAGACTAGTCATTTAAGTCACACAAACGTTGCTATGTACAAATTGAGAGAAGAGTGTATGTTGATTAAGCCAGTTAATTAATTCGATTTATTTAGTTTAGCCAGATGAAAGAACAGCTGCAATATTGTATTTTAAATATTTATTCATTAAATGCACCCCTTTCTCCCTCTCTCTCTCTCAGCGTGTGTCCCGCAACAACAATAATCGTAATTAGCATTTATAATTAAAAACTCGAAAACATCCAGTAAATAATAAATAATGGAGGCGGTGGCAAAAAATTTACTACGAGCAACTCAAAATGTTCCAATGTTTAGATTAGCCAACTAATTGCGTGGAAAATGTAAACGAAAAATAAAAAACAAAAGCAACTACATCATAGTCTTCGCAGGAAATTCATTAAATTGTGCAGAACTAATTTAGGCACACAACAAAATACAACTCGAAAATAATAAAAAAAAACAAAATACAAACGAAAGCGAATAAACAAAATCGTATTAAAATTGGATTGTTTTATTTTGGTGAATAATTCATAAGCAATTTTAGAAATATTTTAATCCATTGTGTTTAGCAACAGTGTCAAAATTGAATAACAATGATTTAATATCTGAAAAAAAATAATATATAATGTTTATTAGAGATTTCAACTAACAAATTCTACTTACTGCTGAATATGTTATTAAATTAAAAGGCGGAAAAGGACTTGCCCTCATTTGCATAGGATACTGAGCTCTTTTAATGATCAAACAAAGGTCTCTGTTGGCTCTGTTGCATCCTTCAAGCGGTTCGTAGGCCTCATAAGCAGCCTGAGCAATGTCCAACGACTCCTGCGACATTATGTCCCCGAACTTTGACCACATCGATAGATGCCCCAGGGCGAGCAGCATGAGGACACCAAACTGGAAGGCCACCTTGGGATCCTTTCGGGCAATTAGAGCCTCGAAAACCGACAGGGAAACCAGGAAAAAGTTCACAATCACCTGCATCTTGAGAGTGCCATGAAAAACCTTGTTGGTGCGATCCAAAATGCTGTGAAAATTTAGTTTATTTTATCGCAAGTTTGCTTATGTGATTCACAACACTCACCTCAATATTTTCTGGTGATATACAATCAATCGTATGACTTCCCTCCTCAATAGTTCACCATCGCCAAGACACTTTTCAGACAGGTGACGAAATTCAATGCACAGCACCTTGATGGCTGAAGTAATCTCAAAATATATAGATACTGACAGTCCCTCCATAATCAGGAGCCAAACCAGGGCGTAAGAGAGCACCACGGCCTGTGTCAGGTAGCTAACAGTGTGGGCTATGGGGCGCTTCGATTTGTTGTGCCATTCGAAGGGATAAATCGTGTGCAGGGGCAAGTTTTGCTGGGCCACCCACAACGGTGAGGTGTTTAGCAATATCACAAAAACACCCATAAAGAACGACCAAACAATGACCATCAGAAACATCATCATAAAGTGCCAACGCCTGACAGATCGAGCCTCTGCGGAACCAGGACCTACTCTTAACCAGTGACGACAAGCCTCCAAAGCATCGATTACCTCGTCCAATCCATCGGCATACCAATGGAAGTAGACGAGCTTGAAATAAATAAAAAATGTCTGCAAGGAAGGCATTGAATTAACTACAGTAATTCCTGGTATAATATATAACCTTTACAAACCCCAATAATAAAGGCAAGATCGCGACCTATTTCCACCAGATCTCCCAGGGATTCCGTCAAACCATAACACATTCCGGAGAAATTAAAAGTCACTGCAATTACCATAAAAGAATGCCACAGCAATCGGTAGGGCCGACTGCGTTCCACTGAGTTTGTGTACAAGACCATGGCTCTAAATAAATAATAAATTAGCTTTTTTATACATTAGAAATTCTCATAAAAAAACACAGACTTCATTTGCTCTCGAAAGCAGTAGGTTGAAATATGCTGGGGTTCTTCTTGCGGATGCCAAAGGAGCTTCCATCCATTTTGATAAATTTGTAGAAATACCTTTAGATTGTCCATTACACTTGAAATCCTGAAGGCAACAAGCTAAAGCTAAGAACCAACAAATGATTTTATTAACTCAAGGAGTGCTAATAGAGCGTTTAAGGTATATAATAGCCTTGGAAGCAATTATAATTGTTGAGAAAGTGGCAGCTGCTTTGATTCTTCCAACTATTAAATAATTCAAATTTTTCCTGGCTGTTGGAAATTTTATTTTATTAGTTTCATAGTTGCTCCATTAATCCAAAGTATTTAGAAGCAGCGTCAAGATTGAATAACATTGATTTAGAATCTAAAATGAAATTAAAAGTAAAAAGATCGAAATGATATTACCCAACAGAAGTACAGAGCTCAACTTACCGCTGTATAATTTATCAAATTAAAAGGCGGAAAAGGACTGGCCACCATTTGCATTGGATCCTGGGCTCTGGCAATCATAAGACATAGGTCTCGACCAACTTGATTGCATCCCGAGAGCGGATCATAGGCCTCATAGGCAGCCCGAGCAATGTCCAGCGACTCCTGCGACATTATGTCTCCAAACTTGGACCAAAACGATAGATGTCCCAGGGCGAGGAGCATGAGGATTCCAAACTGAAAGGCCACTTTGGGATCCTTTCGGGAAATTAAAGCCTCGAAAACCGACAGGGAGACCAGGAAAAAGTTCACAATCACCTGCATCTTGAGAGTGCCGCTGAAGACATCATTGGTGCGATCTAGAATGCTGTGAAAAAATATTTATAATTTAGTTTTAAGTTTCTGGTGCTTCGTATTTCTTACCTCAAGATTTTCTGGTGAAAGCCTATAGATCTGTTTAGTTCCCTCCTCAGTAACTGACCATTTCCATGACATTTTTTGGTTAGATTTCGTAGATCGATGCACAAAACCTTAATGGCAGCCGTAATCTCCCAATAAATGGACACCGACAAGCCCTCCATGCACACGAGCCAAACGAGGACGTAGGGCAATACCAGGACCTGTGTCAAGTAGCAAATAGCGTTGGCCTTGGGATGCTTGACCTTGCTTTGAAAATCTAAAGGATACTTGACGTGGACGGGCAATTCCTGCTGGGTTACCCACAACGGGGAGGTTATTATCAATACAATAAAAAGTGCCATAAAGAAGGACCAAGTTGCCAGTAGCAGAAGTGCCAGTTTGAAGTGCCAACGTCTAGTTGTCTTGGCCTCTGCGGAACCAGGACCCTCTCTTAGCCAGTGACGATGGGCCTCCAGCTCCTCAATTACTTCGTCCAGTCCATCGGCATGCCAATGGAAGTAAACGACCTTGAAGAAGATGAAGAAATACTGCAAGGAAGGCTCTGGTCAGTTCTGATTTAATTTCGGAATGTAACCTGATCGAACCCCTATGATTAAGGACATATCTCGGCCCATTTCCACAAAGTCATCCAGGGATTCCGTTAAGCCATAACACATTGTAGCGAAAAATATGGAGATTTGGATCAGGGCAAAGGTGTGCCAATAGAAACGGTAGGGCAGACGGCGCTCCTCAGAGTTGGTGTACAAGACCATGACCCTGGGAATATATGTATATTATATTCCTGCACCACAAATTTTCTTATAGGACACTAACTTCATTTGATCTCGAAAGTAATAAGAGGAAATGTGCTCGGGCTCATGTTGTGGATACCTTAAGACCTTCCATCCTTCTTCATATAATCTAAGAAAGCGCCACAAACTCTCCATTTCAAGTGGTTAAAGGAAACTAACTCTCACAACTGATTATACAAATATTAACCCAAGAAGTGCTAAAAAATAATAACCCTAAAAGTAATTACAGTGCGAGAAACCCACAGCTGCCAGCAGAAATTTACATACGGAATCAGTTACTCTATAACCCATCGATAACCCCTTCCCATCCAGCTCATAAAAATGAAAAACGATTTAATTTCAATTTCGCCGAGGAAGTGAAAGTTGGCATTGTTATGAAGACAATCAAGGAAAGCAGCATCTTGCTGCGGCTGCCTGCTAAAATATTTAGGTTGCCCGGTCAAGAAAGAAGGAATATTTATGCCATTTATGACACGAAAGGCCCTCCGAACGTGCTGTCCACAGATTGCTGAATTTTTGCATATTTCCAGCACGAATCCCCGGAGCCTGAAATGAAATGCAGAAAATCAGCTCGCAGCTTCCTAAGCCTCGGTCCCAGCTCTTGGCCCAACCTCAGCTTGGCTTAATCGAAAGCGAAAGATTTCGGGCCCGATACGGACATATGGTCATATAGATCGGCCCTCAGCGACTCGACTCCATCTCTGGTTTCTTTCCAGTCTGTGGGTGGCGACGGGCGATCTGGACATTTGCATATTGGAACGATTGAGCTCCGGGAGGACAGTCGCAGACACCAGACAATACGGATCCAGGGGAGAGGGGACAAGTCCTCTCTGGAAAAGTGAGATCCGCGAAGGCATCGAAAATGTCATGCGGTTTTATGACTTCATTAGCAACAGCCAAGCCAAGGAGGAATTTAATGGGGCTCTGCCCGGGACTACTTCTCCGAAGACTTCTCCTCCGACAACTCCTTTACCTCCGACGACTCCTTTACCTCCGACGTCTCCTTTACCTCCGACGTCTCCTTTACCTTCCTTACCGGCTGTCTAAACAAATTTGAGGGACATTTTCGTGTCCGTCGAGAGGGAAAACTAATCAGACTAGCCCCAATCTGGACCGGAGGCCATGTCACGAGCTCCTGGCGATGATGTGCTGCATATGGGGACTGCCTAATAATGAAGTCGTGCATGGCATTTGTCCTGTCCTCTGCGCTTCGATGATTAAGAGGCCGAGTCCCAATCTGAATTCGAATCCCGAAGTCTATACCGAATGTCTGACACCTTTTTCGCTGTTGTTGTTGTTCGCGGGAATTGGCGCATATCGTCGGCAAATTGGGCTTACGAATGCGCTGACTAACTGGGTCGGTTATTCCCCTCAGACGATTAACAATGTCACACGATTTTGGCCAGACGATAAGGATCTCAAAGAGCTAGTACGCTTGGCTGGAGAGGAAATAGCGCAAATCGGGAGCATTGAAGAAGCTGTGCCACTTGCAACTAAATATAATTAGTCTTAAGTTTGAGTCAAAGTAGTGAGAAAGCACTTTCAGAGTGGCATCCTTTGATAGGAGTCTGTATTTGACTTCATTTGAACCCATTTAGAGGCTGGAGAGTGTGTTGTGCGTCTCTCAGAAGTTTCACTTCACTTGGAAAGGGGCTTGGGCTTGGGCTTGGGCCTGGGCCTGGTCTTTGGTCTTTCAATAACTTCCCAAGCCCCCACATAGCGCGATATTGTGCGGAGATAATAAACCATACAAATAACTAAGCGGGTTGGGGTCTAGGGGCTCAGCTCACTAACATCCCCGACAGCATCCCGACTTCCCTCTGACTTGCCTGACTTCCAGCCAACGATAATGTCGTCGTCTTGGCCCGTTGGCTCGTTGAATGTCGACAGGCGAATCATCAGCCTATCGACAGTGCACTTTTGCCTTCTAAAGTGCATCCCAGCCTGCCTCTCCTAACCAGCTCCCGAGCCAGCTAAGCATGCATCATCATTATCATCGTGGCAGCAGCTCCAGCTGCATGCAACTACTGCGCATGAATGAATCACGGTCGAGGAGATCGCTGCCCAGAGATGCAAACCGCATCTCATGTCTAGCGAAAGTCGCGACAAAACTCTCTCAATCCGCACAGACTCCAATCCCGTGTCCCGTGTCCCATGTCCCCTTTGCCATGTCCCCGCGTGTAGCCATAATGATGAATTAGGCTGCTGTCATGTCATGACAAAGGCGCTGCATGCAATTTAGATGGAAAACGGCTATGAAGTTGGGCATCTAAGAGGGGGACAGACCCCAAAGGAGTCGTCGAATAAACACAGGCAACAGAAATGCAATTGCAATTGCTGCAGCGAATATTCAAACGTAAGTAGGAAGTGGAAGGCTCTTAAATGAGCCACAAACGAGAAAAGAAACTGCAGTCTGACAAATCGTTTGCTGTTCAACTTTGTAGCCGCACAGTGGCATCAACTAATTGGGGGGAATTAATAGATTAATTCATAAATAAATTAATTAAAAATACACGAGAATCAGGCAGCAATAAGAAGTCGAGGCAGAAGTGCAATGAAGGCATTCAGAATTAGAAAGAGCAAGATCTTGTTTTGCAACTAAAAAATATATTTCTTAAATTGAATATATGTTATATTAGTAACAATTCACTTATAATAAACTCTATAAATTATACTTTTAAATATACTATTTTTAATTATAAATATCATCCCAAGAACCACTGCTTTTAAATCTCCTTAAAACCCAGTGAAATTTGTTGTGCATTCTGCGAGACTTTTTACTTTTCGTGGCTGATTTTGCACTCGTGCAGATGCAAATGTTCCCAGAGCTGCTGGGGATCTTGGATCGGATATTGGATATTGGATATTGGCCTAATCCGCTGGCGTTTTGCTAATTAATTGAGGCTACTTGTCGCTGGCAATTAGTGTGGCAGCCCAGCAGGCAGATGATGATGACATGTTATGCCATGTAGTGGCAGGCCGTCGGCGGCGGCGGCAAATGAAGTTATTTTGAGCGGAACGGACTCGGCGAAATGTCAGGAACGAAGACCCCCAGACACTTGGCCCCATCGCTGCGAAGGTTAATTGCCAACAATAAGATTCAATCAAGCTAATGACGGAGCCCAGTCAGGCGGCAAGGCAGCTCCCAGCTTCCAGCAACAGTTGCGCGATTTATGAGCCCAATCTTGGCAAAGGCAAAGACTACAACTATTCCACTTCCACTTGGGATTGCTGCTGCAACTCGTAACTTGCAGCACAGGCGACCTTTCGGGGTCGCGTGCATAAAGTGCAGAACTTTCTTCGAAGATATCCTCGATGAGAGATTTAATAAAGCTGTTACCGAAAACGAAGCCAAAACTATTTATTAACAAAAACCAAGGTAGTTTATAATATAAAAGCTGTAATTTAAAGTGACTACTCCAAGGTGTTCAATAGCAGAGTCAAAATGGAGTAGCATTGCTTTAGTATCTATCAAAGGGAAAATGAAATTATAAGCAAGTTTTACAGAAAATCTTAACTTACACCACTCACAGCCATGTAATTCTCCAAATTAAATGGCGGAAAGGGACTTCCCCTGATAATCAGTGGCTTCTGAGCCCTCATGATGATCAAACCAAAGTCTCGATGAGTGGCCTTCGAACCAAGTCGCGGATCGTAGGCCTCGTACGCTGCGGTGGCCACCTCCAGGGATTCCTGGGACAACATGTCCCCAAATTTCGACCAATACGAGAGGTGACCCAATGTCATGAAAATCATAATGAGATATTCGACAACCACCTGGGGATTGTTCCTGGCCACCAAAACCTCAAAGGCGGACAGAGATACGAGCAGAAAATTGACAATCATTTGCGCTATAAAGGTGCTGTTGAAAATCTGATTGCAGCGATCGGAAAGGCTGTAAGTATATCATAATCAATGAAGATTTTTTTAATTTAAATTCAGAAACCCCTTACTAAATAATCCTTTGATGAAATTGAACCAAACTTTTCAATTCCCTGGCCAGCAGCACTTCATTGCCTTCGCAAAACTCCTGCAGGCCTCGGAGCTCTATTCCGAGTACTTGCAAGGCAGATGTCATCTCAAAGAATATAAACGCGGCCATGTTCTCCTCAAAACAAAACCAAATCATCAGATACATCATGGTGATGCTTTGCGACAAATATATAATGAAATAGCTGAGAAAATGCTTCGAAGGATTGGCCAACTCATAGGGCCAGACCACATGGAAGGGCAGTATTTGCGATTCCATCCAAAGAGGCGTCGATATCTTGATCACACAAAAAATCACCACACAGCTGGTCCAGAGCGCCATTATAGCTGAAAGTGCCATAAAGTGAAACCTCTTTGTGGCTCTCACTTCCTCAGCTGCCGAGCTGATGGGTATCCTACGATAGCATTCCTCTAAAGCATCGACCACCTCATCAAAATCATCGGCATAGAAGCCAAAAAACATCATTCTGAGTAGGATAAAGACGAGCTGTATTAAAAATAGTATAAGTATAAGTTTAATATGATAAATATAGATTACAAACCGTTATGGAAAAAGTTAGATCGCGTCCCAGACTCACCACATCCCCCACAGAGGCCAAGACTCCAGAAATCAAAGAGCCCCAGCATATGAGGGACTGAGTATAGATAAAATAATGCCAGGCCACTTTTTTGGGGTCTCTACGCTCCTCGGAATTGGTGTAAAGGCCCATGGCTCTGAAATAAATAGGTTAATAAAATTTTAAAAATTATTAAAGTACAAATTGCAGGGATTATTTATGGACTTTGATGAGACCAAATTGCTTTTATATTTTCTCATAGAAAGACTTTAATTCTCTCTTTTCTTCAAGGATTTATGTATATATTATATATACTTATTTATGTACTATTTTCTTGTTAATTATATTTTTTATATTTTTAATAATTTATTTTCTAAATCCCCACTTTAGTATATCCCTTGTAAAATAAGCAATTATATGCTGCGGCCCAAGCTCTGGGTTCTTGTAAAGCCTCCAGCCCTCGGCGAAAGGTTCCACCCATCGATGCCAAAGGCCACTCATTTTTTTTCACTGTGCAGCTCTGCTGCCAGCCTGATTTCCCAGGCAAATACTCCTCTAGGTGTGCCGATTGCCCTGCAATCCTGAACCTTTTTATACGCATTCGAAGGTGTGGAATTACTGAATAAATAACGCAGCAACTTACAGCTCATTATGGCAATTGCACCGGAGAATTTTGCAGCTGCTGTCAGGGGGCAGCAGGAAAATGCTGAAAATACAGGAAAATGCAAAATGAAAAGACTCATATTTGCAGCGGCAATTATTGGCGAAATGCTCCGGAATACCGTCCACTTAAAAATCATGGGAGCAGCAGCCAGTAGCAGCCGATTATCGAGCAGAGTCGCTACTCCTGCTACTCCTGCTCCTCCATGGGTTCTGCCTCGGCCATTGTTGTGGTGGCTTCGATACCGATTCCAAGTTCAATTCCAATAGAGGACTCCAATTCCAACTCCAACTCCAGTTGCAGTTGCAACTTTCCGTTCGCATTGAAAGGCAAATTTGCGAGAGCCGCGCGGGAAATGCAACAATGTTTGCACTTTTCCCTCGCTATCTCTGTGCGTTCTGGCCTGGCTTTTCCCCCGCTCCATTTAAGGCAGGCCGAAATGCATTTTACAGTTTTACCTTTTTGCAAATCTCTAACAGCCTGCCAAACGAACAAAATATTGCCTTGGCCAAATTTGGTAGCCACAATGTCGGAAGGTGCAGCGGTGGGGCAAGGTACTGCGCGGAAATTCTCTCGTATTTAAAGGGGAAAACTTCTTTTTTTGAGGTTGGAAAATATTGAAAATATTTAGAGCATATTTGAGGAGCATAAAAATTAATTTTCATATTTTTTTCAGGCTTAAACGTAAAGGGTAAGCTTTATAATGTCGTTTAAAGTCTTTTCCTTTAAATGGAAGCTCCTTACTGATGTCTCCTTTACTTTCTAGTTAAGGGGAACATTCCCCTATATCATTTTTAAAATAATTTAAATAACTAAAGATTTTATTAAAAAATTAAAGTCCAATGCTAATAATATAATAATATAAATAACTAAAGATTTCATTATAAAATAAAATACCAATGCTACATTTTTTTAAAATCATTACGGATAAAATATTTATTTCCTTTTCAAGCTTCCATTTTCAATTATTTTTAACTTTTTCTTTATCTAAAAATCATCATCTTAAATATAGCAGATATATATATTATTTACCCGATTTCTTTCCAGTTTTTCCTGTTACACATATCCCCCAGAACCTCTTACCGGAGTTGACTTTTGACTTTAGCTATCGCATCGCCTTGTGGACTCCGCATCACCCACACCGAAGACTTATTAATCTGGATAGCATTTAGCGAGGACTTGTCTGCATATTTGGCCAGTACTCCGACATCGAGGCGATATATATATATATATATAAATATATGTGCAGGCGAGGAGAGGCCGGAGAGGGCCAAGTTTCCAAAGCTTGTCCGGTGAATGTCGTCGTTGGCTTCATTAAGGCCGCAACAGACGTTGCCGCAGACAGACAACTCTGCCAATTTCCATCAAAAAAGCGCAGTTGGCTGCTGCTTTTCGGCTAGACCAAACGGAGATCGATATGGGAGGACTCTGGACTTGGATCTGGTGGAGCAGCTTTCGCTTTGATTCGAGCGGTGGCCCTCGTACAGGTAGCACTACAATTTGCGCGCTTGTCAAGTGTACGACAACATTACGCGCAATTGTTCAATGTCAACGCATTTGATGAGCATGAAATGCCTTTGCCTTTGTGCCAGCGGATGGATTGCTCTTGTCAGGGATTCAGCTTGTCCGAGTGCGAGTCGGAGTCCTCCCGAAGCCTCCCTGCCCCATTCATTGTTTTTCGGCCCAACAGCCGCCGCTTCTGACAGGAAAGAGCGGAGTCGGCAATTCCCATGTGCTGCCATGTTCGCCGTGATAACGATGCCCCAGCTCTTTGGGAGCTCCTCCAAGTCCCGAGCTCCTGAGCTCCTCCTGCTCCCGAGCTCCTCCTGCTCCCGTGCTCCTCCTGCTCCCGAGCTCCTTCTGCTCCCGAGCTCCTGTGCTCCATTGTGCGAGTAGCGAGTGCTCCCTGTCGGCGTCCATCCTGTCCGCCGGCCTGGGCCACAATGTTCGCCGTTCCGCGACATCGCTGACAATCAAAAATGCGCCGTATGAACTCAATTAAGGTCCCTGCCAGGGGAGTTAGAAAAGGAGTAGGAAGCAGCTGCAGCAGGAAGAGTAGAGCCTTGGGAGGTGAGTCAGGAAATCGAGGCTGTAATCTGTGAAATATTAATTTAAGATATAAAATTAAAGAGATGTATTAATTGTGGAAACATGTAGGTAAAACCTTTATGAAAGTTCAATTAATATTAATAAAATATCTTCTTTAAATGTTAATTAAATATTGTAATAATTTACTAAGCACATAAATTTGAAACTACAAGTAACTTGCCTTAAAACTAAACCCAAACCTATAGTTAGCAATTTCCATTAGGCCATGAAACCCAAATAAACTTAACTTAACTTAATCCTGAGTGATGCCTTCTGATAGCGATCTCAACGATGTCTATCGATTTTCACAACTGCCTATTTACATTTCGGGCATTATTGTGGATAATCGATAAATACCGAATACTGATCCGGCAGCCAAGGCCACGCCCCCAAAACCGTAAGGCAAACTTTGTTTTTATTACGACTGATAATAGAGCAGCGGAATTGTAAGTGGACGATAGCCGCTTATTTCAAGTGATTTTTCGGTTAATAAATGCATCAAAATGTTGAATCTAAAGCATTTTTATGTCGTATAATTAATCACAATTATATGTTTTCTATGGGCCAAGTAAATGGCCGGGACAATGGCCAGCAAGGCGAGACGACTCTGGCTCGGTTGCGCGGCGCCACGGGGGGTTCCCCCGAAAAAAGCGAAGCGGGCTCAGCGGCGCACTAAAATTTTATGACTCTATTATGAGAGTGGCGGTCACTCGGTGTGCTCCATTGTGCGCCGCGATCCCTGGCTATTGTTCTAGACGCCCCCCTCCGTTGCCCCCCTTTTCAAGTGGATGCCAAAGATTTCAGCACTCAGATTATGCAACACACACGGCCTATACACACTCCGCCATCTTCGGGCTAAAAATGACTCCTCTGCCTTTGGCCGGTGTAATTTATAACTGAGCTAAAATAGCTGAGGAAAAACCTTTGCAAAAGCAAGAAAAACTAAAGAAAATATCTGCGGAGAACGCCAGAGAAATTCAACAAAAAGAACAAAATATAATGCGCACAAATTTGCGTTGCCTTGCGGCCTTAGAAAGAGATGTGAGTCGCTTAATGCACTTGGGGAAATTTACTAGTAAGTAAGTTCTGATATTAATAAAGAGAAAGGAGAATAGGAAATTTTATTTATTAATTTTCTGTGCCTGCTCCAGCTCTCTTTAATGTTTAGATATTTATTTTCTGACAGTGTCTGACCCCAGAACCTGGTGCCACCACCTTCCTTCTACCTTCCTCCTACCTTTTCCTACCTCCCTTCTCCCCACTCCTAACCAGTGGCGCAACTGCAACAATAAACTGCATTCCTGGGATATTAATCACAGCTGCACTGCAGCCACACTCTTATGAATAACTCCCGACCGCAGGCCACTTGAAGCTGGCTTAAAGTTTCGACCCGGCTAATGACTCCACTGCCCTGCTCTCCAAACATTTGTTAGATACAGTTTGTCACCGTCGGGACGAACGACAGCAAACACACAACATAATCCACTGCAGCTTAATATTTATTAGCAATATGCGATGTTCGATTTTCCAGCAATTTTGCCGGGCTCAAGCCCAAAACCGCTAAGCAAATGCAGCTCGCGTTCGATCGATTGATAATGGCATAAAAACAGGGAACAGCGCACAACAACACCTAGCCACAGGCCAGGCACAACAACGGAGTGTGAGTCGGGTTAACATGCAAACTAAGGATAGGTCCTGGCCCCACTTTGTGATGCACAGGGGGAAATTTATAGTATATATTTGAAATTTAAAAAGTATTTTCATAGCCAAGAAAATGTGAAGAGCACATATTGATATAAGTATTTAATATTAAGAAAGAAATTTATAACAAAGGAAAAGGAAATTAGGAGAGCTTTTTTGAGTTTGTTCTTATAAGCTAAATAAATATACTTTATATTAAAATTTTTATGCAAGTCTATATTTTAACTAAGCTAGAATTTAAATATAGACTCGAAATATATATTACCTTTAGCAATCTTCTTTGGTATCTTAAAATAATTCAAATAAATTACAATAATGGCATTTTTTACATCTACATTTTTTTTAATACAATTTTTTTGGGAAAATCTAAATTTTAAAAATCCATAACTAAGCCAAAAAATCATTAAATTGAATACGGAAAGCTGTTCTGAGTTAGTTTTTGTCAAAGTAATAAATCTGCTTACTAAATTTACCATTTTAAAAAATTTAATTTTTTTTTCAAATTTTGCCAATTTTAATGATGTAACCCCTTATAAAATTTTGAAAAAAATTTTGAAAAATTTGGTCTCTTTTTTCTTGGCTAGATCGATTCGCCTCTCGATGCTGATCAAGAATATATATGATTTATAGGGTCGGAAATTAATCCTTCACTAAATTTTAAGCTGCTGACAGAATTAAGAGTACCCGGCAGGTTATTAGGGTATTAGTATTTAATATTCTCATATATTTTATATATATATGAGAATATATAAAATTTATTTATATTTTTACACTCCCAAAATCCACCTAAAATGCAACTATAAATAATATATAAATGGTTTTCCCCATTTGAAATCCTTTTTCTCTTTAATCAAAAACCCTAAAATATTTATTAGAAATTATTCGCAGTATGGGGAGTGTGCTCCCAGGTCCCACCCCCCGCGCCAGTCCCTCCGCCGAAACACAATTAATATTTATGACCTTGCCCGCCTGATATATTTGCCTCGGCGCACACACGTAAATGCTGCGATTTATCATTCGCTGGCCAGTCGGCGGCGGGGCTGGTGGTGGTGTACCGATATAGCCGCAAGGATAATAGAACTGTTAACATGGGAATAAAATTTCAAATAAAATGCAATAGATTCGATCTAACTGGCTCGCCATGCACCAACGATTGTGCACTCCATTCCAGCCGAAAACAAATGCAAATGCAAATGCTATGCGACGAGAGGCGTTGGGAAAGTTGCCATGAAATTGCCCATTTCGGTATTTAATTAATTCAAAACGTCACTAATTAGCTGCCAAAAAAATACGCAGCCATGTCAAAAACCGAAGCCAACCTGCTGCTGCTGGTGGTGAACCCACCTGAACCCACCTGAGCGCGGTGGCAGCCTCACCTGGGGCGGTTAATTAAGTCAACTCCCGTTTGGAGGAACAGCGTCGGTCGAAGCCACCACCGAAAACAGTCAGAGAGATCTCGGGGGTTGAAAGGGGTTCGAAGGGGAGGTACCTCTTAGGGAATTATTTTACAAAATATATATATATATAAAGAGAAATTAATTTAAATTTAAATGAGTGCCAGAAATTATACTAATTTGTTTCTTTAACTTGCTAAACTAAATGCAGCTGAGAAAACTTTTACCTTCTCTAAAAAATCAAACATCTTCCTTGCACAATAATGTTGAAATTTCTTTACTAATCTAAATTCTCCTATCTTTTCCTTAATTATTACCATTCCTAAGAGTTCATTTAATTTATTATTAGTTGATTTTACCCTCTAAACTCCCCAGATATACCCTGTACAGACAGCCTTAGCTCTCGGCAAGTGCATGCATATTTTAGCATGAAAATATTCATAATTAAAGTGCGTGTGTCTGGGGTTGCCCTTCTGTTGGTGGTGCTGTGTATGTATTATTGTAATGGCATAATTAATTTATTAATTAGTTTTGTTTTCGTTGGCCCGGGTTCTTGGTCTCGCTTCTTCACTCTTGTAAGCCAACCGACGAAGCGTGAGGCTTCGCAGCGGGTCGCCTGGTCTTCCTGGCTACGACGCGTAATTGGAGCTGCCCACGCACATGGTCCAATCCCGGCCATTGTGCGGCACTCAGGGCCAAGACCAGACTTCTGGCTCAAAGCCAGACGACACTCGGCCAGAGGTTCAAGGCAGCAGCAGCCAAAAGCGAACAGTAGCTGCGACAACAATTAAATGCTCGGAGACTCCTCTCGTTCGCAATTAACAAGTTGCAAGACGAAAACAGATTTTTATATGCAACTCTGCGGCGCTTTTCATTGCCAGGCCATCATGTGAGCAATGCAAAAGGGGAAAACATAAAAAAAAAACAAACAATACAAAAAAAAAAAATACAGAAAAATAAAATAAAAAACCCACAACGACGACGACCTCCGTGGTGGCCAAAGTTGCGGCAGACAATTGAAAAATTGTCGCCGTGGCCGGGTCTGCGTTCTGGCGGATTGGAGCCGGGCTTTCATAGGCATACCTGTCGCGCATACCCCGAATCGCATTCGAATTGACTGACGACGACGATTGTTTTTTTCGCAACGCGTTTCGGTTCCTTTTCGATTTGTGCGAGTATTTTTTGAGGCACTGTTACCGGTCTCCATGCGCCCCGCGCGACTCATTGTCATTGCGTTTGGCAATTCATTCTGAAAGAACCAAAGGTTCGCTCTGTCTTTTAATGCTGCTGTTGACTCTTTCTAGTAATTTAGATACACGGAAAAATAATTCTTATAAATTTAGGTGTTTATTTCTTATATATATAAATTCTAGTAAAGGTTTCTTATAATTTTAAATGATTATCTTGAGGAAAGGTTACTATGCAAATCTAATCAAAAATGTTTATCAAAGCTTAAAAAGATAGCAAATTTTATAAAAATCTTTTAAAATATGAACTTATGTTTTCACTTTTCCTTCTCTGCAGTAATTTACTGACTCGAAAAAGCTACGCAAAATGATTCAAGCCTAAAATCAACGATTGGGAATGGAATTCAAGGAACGAACTAGGCTTGTTCGGTGTGCAAATCAATGGAATATTTTTTGATGGCTCCTCGGAATGATGCCTTGGGAATGAGGAACCTTAAATTGAGAGAATCCTGTGCAATTTCCATACCCCTCCCAAATCGGGGAGTATCTTCCCCAGAGGCGCCTAAACACTCAGATAACCCGATAATCGAACGGCTCCGCTTCGCTCCAAAGAAACTTCATTCAGTTTCTGGCCAGGAAAGAAGGCATCCCAGGAATCGAGACAATTATTTGCACATTGTGTACGCCGGAGACAAGTTCTCGGTTCTCGGAGATCGGAGCCATTCGCATGCGTGAGATGCAGCCGCCAGAAATTTGCGAAATTCATTAAATAAAAGTCGTGAAGCGGAGCCAGTCGCTCTTCCTCTGCAAAACTGTTCGAAAATATTTGACAAAACGCCACTTGCGAGATGCCGCCGAACGTTGACTTTTTGGCCATTTTCGGATGCCAGCCACGAAATGCGGTAGGTAGTTTTTTTTGCCCAGACAAACCACAAGTTCAAGTTCGAATTTTTTTGTATGTTTTCTCTTGACAAACGACAGATAGAATCTTAGGAACTTTGCTCTTAAAAATCAAGGCCAGAAACCTGCAGTTCCTGCTTAGTTTTTTGTTAGGCCTGACCACGCCCTTTCCATGTCGACGCGGGCCTGTTAATTGAATTAGAGTTTCTTTTTGGTTATACAGTTGAAATACCTTAACTTGGAAGTATCTTTGAGTCTCAAGAGGGAGGAAGTGAAGAGAAAGAGTCTAAAAAATGATAATTTAAATGATTCAAAATTCTTAAACAGTTTAACCCCAGAAGTTAAACCCAAAAACTCTTCATAATTGCTTAAAAATCTGCTAAATAAGCTCCCAAAAAATTCAACCAGTTGAAGTTACAGAAGTTGCCCTGTGGCTTAGCGCGTGTTGCGGCCTTGAGCCGGAAGTCTGGCCGCGGTCTGGACCATCGCCTCGCTCCGGGTATTAGACACGTTGCATGTTTATGCAAATGCCCGGCTGCCTGGGAGCTGGAGCAGGAACTGGAACTGGAACTGGAGTGTCTGCTGCCCCACGGGGCGCGAAAGGCACACTCGTTGTCTACAAACCGCCCGGCAATTAGCCAGAGTTTCGGCTCATTTCGGCCATTAAGGTGTTGGCCCAACAACACTTGCCCCCTGGCAGCAGCAGCTGCCAGCCGCAACAGATAGAATTTCCAATATAAGTCAAAAATCTAAAATGCAAACATTTCTCGAACATTGGAGAATACAAAAATATAAAATTACCAAAACACGGCTAAATTATGTATTGTCCGGAACGAGGGTCAAGCGACGACGGCTGCTGGTGCCTCATTTATTTGCGCTGCATTTCCTGGCCAAAGAGCACAGGGGTTTTGCGAAATTCATGCGCATGTTTGTGCCTCATTTTTGGACATTTTGTATTTTTGCAACGACGACAACGTCGCGACATTGGGGCCAAAGTTGCCATGCGTTTTGTGCGAACAGCAGGCACTTGACTGTCCTGTCCTTCCCTCCACTCCACTCTGCTCCTCTCATTTCCTAAACCCCTGGATCCCAGGCTCTTGACTCCTGGCCATTCGCCATTCTCGATTCGATTCCATTCCCAGCTCCAGTTCCGAGGCGCATCCGTGTCGCATCCCATGTCGGACACAACGCATAGATATGCGAGCCAAAGCCACAAGGCACTGGGGAAAATGGGTGATATATTATATTCTATATTCTATTAAATAGGAAAGATGACAAATTCTTAATCCTTGAAGTTTTTAGAGTTCATACATTATTTTTATATATTTTATAAACTCGTTTAAGTAAGTGTTTTGGATAACAATATCTTTAGTACGCAGCTTGTCTCCTGTTGCTGCTATTTCCTCAGTTTAAACTTATAAATACCCAGTTTTTTCAAGTGCATCCTCTCATATTATGCATATGTACACATGTACAGTATAAACTCATTCAATGTATTTGACTGTTTATCTGTTTGCCTGCTTGCTTTGGCTCGCTTGTTTGTTTGCGCTAAGCTCGCACATCGCACATCGCACATCGTTTTCAAAAATCGAAATTGAAATATGAGCCCCCAGAGGGAGGGGGGGAAGGGAACCATAGCTGTTGCTATTCTCGTTGTTTATGCCAAATATTTTTTTATCTAAAAACAGAGGCAAGTGAACTGGGAAAATACCAAAAGAGGATATCGGGCGAAGGATACAACAAGCGGCCACGCGGCCCCGACGGATCGAGTTTCACCTCCGTCGGAATGCCCCTCCAATTCCTCCTCAAATATGTAGGCATTGATTTTCTGGCATTTTATTTTGCCCCGTTAAATTAATTTTAATATCAAGCTGGCTGGAAAACGCTTTAACGTTTTTAACATTTTTATAAATGCCTCATTACAGTCGCTTTTATTGACGAGCTGTGGGCAGAGCTCCCCGGCCTCGTGTGGATTACTGATTTATGGCCCTCGGACTATTCATTAAAGGCCCGAAATTTTAAGCATTGATTTTATTTGATTTTAATAGCCATCTCCAGTCGGCTATTTATCTGCCGCGGACGCAAATAAATCGGCTGTAAAATGGTCAACTGTGGACAAAAGCACCGCTAACGCCGTCATCGGGATCGGGATGGAAATCTGACTCGGCACAGCCGCCCTCCATCATCCATGGGGCAGGGCGACGCCCCATCGGTCAAGCCATAAATTTGTGCAATTAAAAATTATGGTGAGTTTTTTTACCGTTGATATCAAAAGAGAGTCGGAGCGCCGGGCGGAAAACCCCCAGACTGGAGTCTGGAAACCCACTGGCCCAGCTGGGCCAAGGAAATTTATGGCCTCGAGCCCTGGCAGACTCGTAGATGCATTTTGCCTAGCGACTTCGTTGGGCAAATAAATCAGAAATCAGAAAAACCGAAATCAAAGTTAAACGATTCTCGTAGCTCAGCCATAAACTTGGGTTTTCTTTGAAAGACACGGTGAGAAAAATCTAATAAATATTCTGACATATTTTTGTATGTTTTATATATATTTTGAGTTCATTTCCAAGATCTAGTTGAAGGCAGAGAACTGGAACACAAGGCTCTTGTTAGCTTGTTAAGATCCTGATCCTAGTTCGAAAACTACAAGCTTTTCCTGTCTTGAATTCCCACTTAAATAACTTATGTTTTCTTCATTATATACCCAATATTTTTTCCTCTGTATACTGCTCTATGTGTGCTCCTGCTCTGTGGCATCGTAAAAAATGCAAGTGTTAGTCAGGTGGAACGCTACCCCGCTGAGCCAAGTGTCACTCAAATGTGCGGAGACCCGCGTTGCATCGGGGAAATGCTCATTCAAACTTTTATTTATTTATTTATTATTATTTTCTGTGGCATAAATCAAAACTACATTTTTTATGTCGCCTGTGTAAACGGAGCAGGCTTGAAATTTTAATTAGCCATCCCGCCCACCATTTGAGTTTTTGTCATAAAATAATTAGACCGCACGCAGTTTCGAGCTCCGGGATTGATTTCCCGATGCCGAAGGGGTTACGATGGAGACAGGGACTGGGCCTGGTGCCGATAAGCCTATTAAATCGTGACATTCCTCATGGCTCAATCGTAAATCATATCGTATGCAGCGTACATAGATCAATGTGCCTCGATTGTTCGACTGTTTCGATGGCTCGAGTGCGTGTTCGATTTTTAACGACCGCGGCGACGTGCCCCGCATTTGAATCTGTCTCGAGTGCGCTGCAGTTGAGATTATGTGTGGCTGCAATGCATAATTATTCCCTGTAGAGATAATCGGATAGTCTGGGCATATCGGCTGAGATAGCAGGGCATGTACAATGCGCACTTCCTGGGAATTTATCAAGGGGATTTCAGCCAAACAAAGAACTCTGTTGGGAAATAATAGGAATTAAAAAACCAGGATTTGGTGCTTTCTTATGTTAAATTTAAATGTGTCCAATACTTTTAGTATATTTTCCTCATTTAAAGAATTATTTTTAAAAGCAACTAAGAATTGTATTTCTTCATAAAACGCTTTTTATATCAAAGAAATAATTTCCCAGGCGTCCAATAAAATTCGTAGTTAAATATTCGTTGTAGTATCCTTTAGAGAAGCTTGAAACTCAGTCAAGGACTCATTTCCGAATTGAATTTAATGCACTTTAAGCGTAGTTACAGAATTTAAAAAATATTTTATTTCCAAAAAATTACATTATATTCCCCTATTCCACTTTATCTCTTAATACCCCCCCGAGTCTGTCTCAAGTCTCTCACTAATGTCAACTCCCCTGTGACTTAGCTTGCAGCAATTAACAAAATTAATGACTTGCCAAGTAATACCCATTCGATGATTTCTCCCCTCCTGATATTTGACCACGAAAATTGTATTTTTTTTATCGGAGGAATCCCACAATCTGCCCGGGAGTCCGCTCACGCACACTTCACCCGAATCCCCCGTCCCGAAATCCTCACACAAATCTCTCGCCTGCCCAATTTCAAATGTCACAGCGCTGACACTCACTTGACAGCTAACAACCGGACGATAAATCGATTGAATATTACCAACAGAACCTCGGAGAAGATTAATTTATATTTTCGGGGGGGACATAAGCAAACACGATGAGCATTAAGATCAAATTACGCGATAGCTGGCGATGCCCTGGGACACCGCCCAGAATCGGAGAGTGCCAAGGAATGCGCAGAGGCATTGGCCCCCGAAAAAAAATATCATAGATATTATTATGGAAAACCTATCAACACACGGCGATCGACAAATTGAAAAGCAGCTCGCGCGACGTGCGGTGAAAAATGATTTTCCCTAATGATCGCCGGCCCCGAGATTGGCAAGACCGTCGAGTCAAGATCAAGAGGCCAAATATGAAGGAGAATCCAATGAAAAATAACGAGCAGCCTCAAAATATATATAACTAAACATAAAATCGAAATGGCAAGACCCGTTAATACGGAAAGTTGGACGGGGATCCGTTGTCGACACCACCGGAGCCATATGGAGATACCCAATTCGCGTATGTGAAAACTCTGCAAACTCCGCGATTGAAATCACACGCCCACTTGGAACTTGAACTCGAGCTAGGCCATGGAAATTCATTGCAATTTGCATAAACCAGGCTTTTGGGGAGAGCAGAAAAAAACACTGACAATTGACATCGGCAACTGCAGCAGCAGCAGCAGCACCAACAGCAGCAACTGCACCAACAACAGCCACAGTGGCTGCTCATGCCCAGCGAAATTGTCAATTCGGCAACATGTTGCCAGTCTCCAAAGAGCAGCAAGCTGCAAGTTCCCAGTCTCCACAGTTGCCATGGTCAAGTGCAGAAACAGGTTGCAACTTCCTTGGTGCAACGGCAGCTCTGATTCGGAATGCACTAGTCGAAAATTGGTATTTAAAAAAATGCTATAATAATTATAAAGAAAAGTAAATGAATTATTGAATACTTCTTAAAATGATGAAAAATTATTCTTTAGAAAATCTTTTCTTTCCCTGAGATATCTTGCTCGTTAACTGCATCTCTCTATTTGTTTTATCAGTTGTTTGGGTTTACTGAAATAATTAGGAGTTGCAACAATAAAAACAAATTGAAATTTTCTATTATATTTTATTTGTAATATATATCTCAGATATTATAAGATACATAGTGCAACTCCCATTGCTATTCAATTAATTTAAACAATTGGTTGAAAAGTATCTTGATAGCTTGTGCTAAAATCAAAAGTTTAATTAAAATGCTTATAGATTCAGCACCATTATAATGTGTATCTTATATATTCATAAATATCTATGAATATTTTAACATATTTTTAAAATAGTTTATTGACAAGCTAATACAATTTTCTAAGATGCAAAAGACATCCCCGTATGTCTATGATATGTGACTCTAAAATGTAAGCCTTTAAGTTCAACTTCGAGCTAGCTTCAAAGAGCTTTGTTAAAGATATTTACTTTGAGTTTTCTATAATAAAAAAATTTAATAAAATACCTTACACATTCTCCAAACTCTGGAGTATAAAGTTCTTAACTTTATTCCATAAAATACTCAAATTTTCTTTCTCTGCACTTGCTGTGGCTTCTGCTGCCGCTGTTAGATGGCCTCGTGCAGATTGCTGTCGCTGGCCGAGACGCCTGAAATTTGTAGCAGTCAACGGACCTGGCCGGGTAATTGTTGGCAACAGAGCAACAGTGCAGCAGTGCAGCAGTGCCACAGCACCGTGGCTATATCCCTGAATGCAACATGTTGCCGCCGTTAGCCGTTTGTCGATTGTTTGATAGTCAGAGACTGATGATGACCATCAAAATGATGCATTCGTACACCCATGAGTTTTGACATGAAATCAAAGTCGTCGTCGCCTGGGCATAAATTTTGTGGGAACGAACGAACACGTACGTGGCAGGAGCGAGCTGCTGCTCCTCCTCCCTGCGACTGGCCAAGATTAATGCGCAAGTCAATGGCTGTTCTATGAGATTCCATGCAATTGCCGGCCGGAAGCGATGATCTTGTTAATTTGATAGCCTTGGCCGATGCCAAACCGCCAATATATCATCATTAGAAATTTGTGAGTTTTCAACGCATTCGCACACGTCTCCCCGCGGTAATAACCAGGGCGGGTTCCAAGTGATTCTAGAGTTTCAAGAGCTTCAAGAGTTCCTAAAGCTTCTAGAGCTCCTAGAGCTCCAAGAGCTCCTAGATCTCCTAGAGTGCTCCATGGGGCGGAGTCCAGTGCTGGCCTAGATTTGCCAGAGAGTTACAGTTACACCGACTCCTACTCGGCGGAGTGGCAATTAACACTCGGACGGCAACAAATCAATTTTGCCCGCTCTTTCCGCCACATGTTGCAGGAAGATGCGTACCGAATCGATTTGACTGCGATGCACTGCACCCACCGCACTCGCTCGGTTGCAACTATGCAATAATTGCTCCAGTTTTCGGGGGCCAACAAATTGGCAGCTGGGGTCTAGTCTGGCTCCTTGGCATTCCCACTTCTCCAGATACTCCTCCAGGTCCTCCTCCTCCAAGGCAGGCAGACAGCAGACGCCTTGCGCATACGAAATGAGACAGCCGACGACAGGGAGGATGTGGAGCTGGTGAGCTGGTGAGCTGGCGAGCTGGCGAGGATCTCCTCGGTTGAGGACGGGACCTCAATGAAGAGGTTTTCCGCTGGCCATTCCTCTTCTTCCCTTCTTTTGCTTGCTGCTGCTTTTCCTGGCCATTTTTTGTGCAGTGTTTGCTTTGCTTTTTGTTTGCTTTGGTTTCTGTCTTTGTTGTTGCTGTTGCTTGTGGTGGTGGTGTGTGGCGTCGTCCATTTCCATGCTCAATTTTCCAATGTTTCCTGTGACCGCCGAACAACCTGGCGACGACAGCGGCGCAGGCAGGTCTCGGAATGCGTTGCAAGCTGCAAACAATTGCGATTATCGAACGTGGCAAGGTTTACTCTGAGGAATGGAGGGTATTCCAGGGCTCTGAGAAGGTTTGCTACTACATGGAATATTTTTGGAAACGTATTATTGTGATTTTTGTTACTTTTTAAAGTTAAAAATTCATTTAACTTTATTTAAAAACCTTTAGAAATTAAGTACTTAAAGTATATAAGTTTAGTAATTATAGTTTATAAAATGATTGGTAAATGGACATATTTCCTTTCTATAATTTATGCAAAAAACAAAATTATACATCATAAAAATATATATTTCTTTAATAAACAATCATTAATTTAGTCAGAAGCTAAAAAAAGTAGTGAAGAAATCATTTCCGACCCTATAAATCATATATATTCTTGATCAGCATCGAAAGCTGAATCGATCTAGCTAAGAAAAGAGGCACAGAAATGTTACTCAAAATTTTCAAAATTTTATAAGGGGTTACATCATTAAAATTTTCAAAATTTGAAAAAAAAATTTAATTTTTAAAAAAATTAAATTCGGTATGCAGATTTTTAAAGCTACTAAAAACTAACACAACACAGCTTTCCGATTTGAAATTAATAGTTTTTTGGCTTAGTTATGAATTTTTTTAACTTTAAAAGGTGCAAAAAATTATCATATTTAATCTTTATTTTCATCTGATCATTATTTGCTTTATAAATATGAATTTTTCAAGATTTTCGAAAGCGTATAAGGTGTACGATTTTTAAAATTAAAAAAGTCATTGCTAAATTTCTTAAATATAGTATTTAATAAATATATTTCTTTATTTACATCATTAAAATTGTCCAAATTTGAAAAAAAATTTAATAATTTAAAATATTAAACTTAGCATGCAGATTTATTATTACAATAAAAGCAAGCAAAAATTCGCTTTTCGCATTGAAATTAATGCACTTTTGGCGTAGTTACGCAATATTTAAAATTTTATTTTCATTAAAAATTATACCTATAAATACCTCTTCTTTTAAAAAATAAAAAATAATGCTCTTATAGTTTAAAAATACTTTACTGTAAATAATAGAGCATCTAAATATTTATTAAAGCAAAACCAACACAATTCCCAGACCTCGTAACCTGGCTCGCTGCATCTCTGGCCATCTCTCGAAACCCCTTACCTCCTCCTCGTATTTATGTTTTTGGCCTGGCCCGTCGCTCCTTTGTGTATTTCGCGGGGCAACGCGATATAAATTGCAGATTTCTAACGCAATTTTCATAGCTGCATCCTCGGTGCCGCCGCCGCTACTTTGACAACGTTGCCATTGTTGCCGTTGTGGCAAGCCAGCAATTGGTTCTGGCTTGTTGCAAATTTCAGACATTTCCACTCGCCATTCCCTCACATCTCACCGAACTTCTGCCTCATCGGGGGATTTTACTATAATTTTTGGTTATGATAATTTCAAGTTGCAGCAACAATTGTGGATTGGCAATGTCTATCTGTGGCATATAACCTAGTTTTAAGGGGGTTACTTTAAAAGTCATTTGGCATAAGCTGTAAATTAAATATGTTTAAGTTGTATTAAATTAATTTAGAAGCCAAAAGTAGTATACTTTACTAGAATTGCAAGATTCTCATTAGGTTACTTATCATAATCTTCAAGATTCTTATTACATCTCATAACTTATTTCTACATAAATAATTAAATAATTCCATAATCTCTTCTCTGCTTTTTCTTTTCAGAAAATATTTATTACCAGTCATATCCTCAGCCGTCATCGGATTACTTAACACATTTTAGAGACAAACAATTACCGGCCAGTCATGTCCGTCTCAATTAGCATATCGCAGTCGGCCAGCCAGCAAATCCTTTCTGCCCCGTCAATCCATCTCTCACGCAGCTAACCAACACCTGTTGGCCATATCTTCATATCAGTTTTTTTATGGCAAAACACCTTCTAACTTACGACCCGGGCAGGACTCGAGTCCCCGCGTGCCTGTCTTGCATAACATTTCCTTCATCAGTCGGCGGTTTATTGAAAACAAGGCTCACACACACGCCCACATTAATATTAATTGGCCATAAAGGCTGAGCGGCAAAGGGGGCTGAGAGGGCGACGGACAGACAGGCGACAAGACAGAATGACAAAATGCAATAACAAATAACACACAATGTTCAATAATCGCGGCGATTGTCATTGTTTTGGCTGACGGTGACGGGGCCTTATGCCTTATGACTGTGCGGCGGGTGGCTTTTGTAACTGTCTGCGGTTTCTGACCAAAAGCTCGTGCCTGGCAAGCCAAGTTGGCACCACCACCACCACCACCCACCGCAACCAGACGTTGCACGAAAAAACAAAAAGAAACGTTTGAGAGAAAGATTAAAACGATTTTGTGTGTTATCTAAATATTTATTTAAGTTTAAGAAATTATTTATAACCTTCAATTAACAATATAATTATTTAAATTATTCCCTATAATTACTTATTTTATTTTTAAGAAATATATATTTTTCAAGATTTTTTTTCTCTTGCAAATAAATTAATTTTCCCAGTGCCCTCGCTGGCAAAACGTATTTCTTTTGACGGCATCTGACAGCCACTGTCATTTTATTAAATATGGTTTTCTTGATTTCCCAGCTCCGCCACCGCCACCGCAGCACCGTCAGCCGCACCTTACCCCTCTCCCCCACACCCGGCAGGAGCCGTCCGTCGCCTTTTATCAGTGTTCAAAATCCCGTTGTCGTTGTCAGCGTCAACAAGTTATGCGGAGCGGCGGGCGATTAACGGACATTGGCGTGGGTCGCCACTGCTGCTGGTGAATTCTGGCGAGGAGTTGGCGGTGGGTGGGTGGGT
Organism: Drosophila seguyi; assembly: GCA_008042675.1. Classification (NCBI taxonomy): domain Eukaryota; kingdom Metazoa; phylum Arthropoda; class Insecta; order Diptera; family Drosophilidae; genus Drosophila; species Drosophila seguyi. The sequence continues at coordinate 156,909 of VNJU01003920.1, read as the reverse complement.
GTGCTGCTCTGCCACCGCAACAGGTGTTTCCATTTCGCCTCCTTGCTTTCGGGCTGTGTCACGTAGCGCCGGCTGTCAGGAGCAGCTTGTAATTGCGGTGGCCAGCCTTTTGGTATTCCAGAGATGGGATATATGGGTTGGATAGAGTGAGCCTAAAGCCCAGGAGCGAGTGCGATGTGAGCCAGCGGAATGTTAATGCCCAGGTCCCGGTCCCGGTCCCGAGCAGGTGTCCAGGCTGGCTGGCTGGCTGGCCATCGTGGCGAATTATGAACTATTACGGGTCGTTAGTTCCATATGAGTTGCGATTAACCTGATGGGGAATAATACTGATAATTAACCGGCGAACATTCGCTCTAATTCGCCATAACCAGTAGAGAGGTAGCTGGAGCTGCAATTAATCTGGGGCGAGTCTTTGACCGCTTCGAGTGCGCCGCCTCTTTCAATCAAATCCAATGCCCATTCCCCCGATCCTTTGGCATCTCTCTAAACGTGGCCTATTCAATGCAGCTCCTCCTGCTGCTGCTTTACTCCCAATCAGTGCTAAACACATTGGCATTTCGCTAAATAAGTGTGGGTACATAACTCAGGGCCCAACAATGCTTTCCAACGCTTTCAGGCCCATGTCGAGGCGGTTGCACTAATTGCGCTAATAATGGGGATTACCTCATACAACCAGGTCTAAGTATGAGTACAAGGAAAGGTAGGCAGACTTAACAAGAGTTTTCCAAACTAAAATACACTTGGAAAAGGCCTGAAAATTAATTAAGAAAGGAAGAAAGATACTTTCACCTGTAAATCTAGCTAAGCTTTTTTTGGTCTGCTAAAAAATATATTTAAATATATACAACAATTATTTATTATTAAATTTTATTCTTGCTATAATTTTCCTATAAATTTGAGTAACATTTTCCTCTCAGTGCCCCAAAGTAAAGCACGGCAAAAGCCAAAGCAAATGTAAAGCAAAGCCAAGTCTGGAACGACGCCAACGCACTAATGGGCGCTTTGTGGTGCCAACTCTGCTCATGTGGCCAGGCACATGTGGATGCAGTGCACCCACCTCGTCACCCGTCTTTCCCCCTGCTCTGGCTGGGCTCTTTTGCATGCGACGGGCGTTTATTGTAATTTCATTAAATGAAAAATAAACGCGAAAATAGCTAAATTGACTGGGACCAGTCTGGGACCAGTCCGAGTCCCCTCTGTTCACAGTGTCGCAATTAGAGCTAAAAATTATGGCATTCGGGCAGCGGCCAGTTGAGGCTAGTGGCTGGTCCTGCCACCGTGTTGCCCACTTTAAATAGGTTGCAATTTATGAGACCGAAATGCAGTCGTGGGCGAAGACGACTCCCCCGTGAAAATGGGTGGTGCAGGGAGAGAAATGAGGTGGGAATTTAATATTTTTAAAGGTTGTTTAGGCCATTCGAAATTATAGTTTTAGAATATGTAAGAAATTATTATTTTAATGGGAATTTTTAAAGATTAACATTATGCTTGTGCAACATCGTTTTAATGCGAACATCCAGTGCTGTTTAACACATTTTTTTAAGCAGTTTGTAGAGGATTCAAGTGCTTTTTTTTAGTTACAATTTTGATCCCAGTGCCTGCAAATGGATAATGCATTCCGAGGGAGGGGCCCAGGTGAAATGGCTGACCCTCCTCCCAGCTGACAGCCGTCATGGCAGAGTGAAAGTGGCATGTCGAAGCCTTAATTCGCTCTCGATTGTTGCGGTTGAAGCTTTGGCAAGCGTTTGCACAATTTATCATCTCCGACCGGGGCCGCTCATCAAATTAAAGTGCAATTTAAATTCAATTAGCAAAATTTGCGTGTGCAGCTCGCTCTGCTCAGTCTCAGGTCAGTCAACATGACGACGGGCTGCTACCTTTCCAGTGACAAACGGAAACCGAAACAGGAACCGAGACCCAAACACACACGTTGTTGTAATGAAAAAGTTGCATGCAAATTGCAACGCAAAACCACAACGAATTCATTAAAACAATTACAATTAGCCTTGCAGAAGTAGCAACAGCTGGCCAACTGCCTCCTGTCAACTTTTCGACTAAAACTTCAAATTGGTTGGTTTTGCAGGGAGAGCATGCACCCAGGGAAATATGATTGGTTGGGGAACCCCCGAAAGGGGTGTCTTCAATTGCATTCAATTATGTGTTTACCTAAGCTCATTTCGGGCCAACAATTTGTCACGGAAATTGAATTAATTTAAGTACAATATGAGCATGGAATATAGATTCACATGACGTGAGCTAACGTTGGGTAATTGTTTACAATAATGTGGCTTAAATTAAATATTACTTACCTGGGAATCTTCTATTGCAATCAAAGCTTTGCTTAAATTCCTAGAATAAATGCTACTATGTATCCCCTTCCCGATCTTTTTTATCTTCCAGAATCGCCTCCTTCTCTAAGTGCCTTTGCAGATATCTTCCATTATCGTAAAAGTAACGCTCGACATTTGCGATCCTAAAATACAATTGCATTCCTGGACTTCAGATAAGCGAAACTTTTATTGTTTGATTAGACTTCCTCCACCTCGAAGAGCTCTTCGCTTCGCTAGTTTATGGTTCCATAAAAGATTCGCCAGATCCCAGGATTATCCCAGGCAGTTGCTAGATCTTCGATGACTTAATGACTGACCACTCCAAGTAATCAAGGCTGGGCGGCCGCCAAGCCGACTGACAGATCGACGACTGGCGACGAGCCACGGGAGCCATAAAAATTCTACAATTAAAAGCGAAAGACGGGGCAGCCGCCACGGCAGCAAAAAAGGCAGCCACAGCTGTCAATTATTTCGAGTACACTTTTCACCAACGCCTCACGCAGTTCCACTGACAGCCGAGGAGGCCCAAACCGAAGTCGGGCAAAAAGCAGCAGCAGCGGGCCAAGAGCCGTGGCGGCATAAATATCCCAATGGAACCCATATAGTCGCCCTGGCATACTCGCATGTTGCCCCGAACTGTCAAATTATTTCGATTCATGAATATTAACGCCCCAACGACGTCAGAAGCCGCAAACAAGATGGGCAAAAAAGGAAAAAATTACGAATAAAAACGGGAAGGGTATTGTGTTTACTATAAGCCGAAGTTTTAAGTACTCTTTTGGTAAGTGTATAGCTTAAAAAACCTTGAAAGCTTTCTTAAAACAATATATTGCAATCCTCAATCTTCAATCTTAATGGTAAAACTTATTTTAAAATTTATTTTAAAATAAATTTGTATAAAGACAAACGCATTTATTCCTTTATCAGCTTGAAACCTCCTTGGAAACCCCCACAAACTCCCTCTTATAGTCACCATACCCTTAAAAAGGACATCAATAAAAGAGGGAGTTGCATCCCGGCTTGGGAATACGTCGTTTTCGGAGTGCAAGTAGCCAGAGTCCATCGTCGACATTCTCGTAATTGACAGCCGCACTTCTGGCGGGGAACCTTTTAGTGTCGTCCGAATGTTTGCTCTTGTTGTTGTTGTTTTTAAGCTCTTTACCGAATTTATCAATTAATTAAAATTCGTGCATTTTTATAAAAATGAATATATATTTTATTGGATGTCCAAGTGGCACTGGACGACGGATGCATTCCGCATTTATAAAGCCGGTAAATGACATTTTATTGGCGGGCAGTCGCAGTCAATGTCACACAAATTATGCAATTTTTTCGCCACAATTTTAACTCGTTTTTGGTAAAGTTGGTAATGAATCGCCTTTGCCGCTGCTTGGACATGTTCATATTATTTTTTTGTATTTTGTTATATGCCCCACAGCGTTATATATATTTTTTTATGTGCTCCACAGAGTTATTTGGCTCAACTTCTGTATATGGTTGCGGTTATTGAACCTTTACGATAACTCGATCTTTATTATTTTCAACTCTGCCATGGCATTATGCAATGGCTTCTGTAAATCTACAAAGAGTTTTACTTGATTCAGTTTGGAAATTAATTTCTGTTCTTCACTTTTAGAAAGCCAAAAAAACCCTTCACTTCTGTCACATTTTTGGAGTGCATTTCTTGTGGTTTTCTGTGTTTTCTTTTTTTGTTTTATATAAATTTTATTTTTGGAAATGCATTGCAACCGAGGCATTGACCAAAAATGGTCTTACCTAATTTTCCAAGAGTTCATAAATCAATGTCAGAGCCGCCGCCGCTGCATTGATTGTCTTCAATTTTGTGAGCGGTTCGCTGACCCCAAAAGCTACGTGCTACGTGCTGTGGCCACCAGCTTCGACTTTGGCTTTGGCTGCAGCGGAGACTCTGGCCACTGGCCAGAAAATCCTAGCTCATTAGCATATTTGGGGGGGATTTGCATTAACACCTTCGCCGGGTTATGTAATTTCCTAGGCCAGGCCAGAGGAGCGTGACTCTTTGGCTTTCGCAAACACTTATTGTCCTTGTCCTTAGAGCGACACAATCTGGAACTCGACGAGGATTCGGATTGGGATTTGGACTGGGATTGGGTCTGGGCCTTGGGATCCCAGGCCTGCCGTTGAGTTATTACATGGCCCCGACGATGTTGTGCGCGATTTCGTGAGTGCATCTTATAATGCTATTAATTATTTGCATGTTCAGCTCAGCACCTCGAGGAAGAGCACTGTAAAAAAAATACAGGAAATACTAAACTATTGAAAATGTAAACTATATAATTAATAAAAAAATTTTATAGCTCATCCTGAGCTCTGGAATATTTCTAGAAATTATGTTAGCACCCAAAGCTACTCATTTCAAATCTTATTTCACATCTTAGACACATTTCTCCCTCTGTACGTTGCGTAGGGAGCATTTGTGAACCTGGCGAACCTGGAATACCTGGCTAAACCTGCATCCTTTCCTTAAATTTATTCTTGCAACACGAAGAAATTGTAACAACATGGCAATTTATTCCGAGCAGCAGCAGCAGCAGCGGCAGCAACTGCTGCAAGCCTCGATTATTTCTCCTATTTTTTATTTGCATCGGTCGCGGGTGTAAAAGTGTTCCCTGCCTTGCAGTATGGGAGTGTATATTCCCCGATTGGGAATATAGCAGCTCCCAGGGCTCCTGCTGCTGCATAAAATTTGCGAATCTATTTCGTCGGCCAGAAATACATTTCGCACACCTCGCTCGCCGGCATTTACATAGATATACGAGTGTGTCATGTCTGGCCATTCTTCCTGTTCTGTTCTATTTGGTTCCAAAAGGGGGGATTACCGGCTGTTACTGGGGGCTTACTGTACTGCACAGTACTGAGCCACTCCGGGGAGTGTTGTGTGTGTGTGTGTGAAGCATTTACGCTCTCTCATTGCACTTGCATTGAAAAATCTAACACACATTCACTTCCGGCGCACAGTTGCCATTTTTGAGATACACAAGAGCTGACAGTCTCTAGCTGGCTATGGGGAAAGGGTAACTGGGGGGTGGAGATGGTGTCGGGAAGAGTTTATTTTGTGCACTCAAAGAAATAATAATAATAATAATAATAGTGGAGAGGAGGAAAAGACTGAAGAATTCTCTTGAAAAAGGATAAAAAAAATGTGTATTCATATTTTATATACAAAGAAAAACTTAGAGTCTTATAAACAAAAATTTTTGTCTAAAGATAAAATAGTTTCAGGTATTTTCAAAAAGTAACAATGTATTAATTTAACTTCAAATAATTTTAGTAAAATAATTGCATAATACTTGACATCATTAATAAAGTCACATTTCCTGAAAGTCTTACTTCTTCTTCAGTTTTCACAATTCTCTGCCTTTATTTTCGTTGGCATCCTGTTTTCTTTTCCACCTAATTCCAGCTAATTGAAGTAAAAGCCTTTGCTGCACAAGGCTAACGTCATCATCATCAGGCTGCGGCCTCGTCGCTGTCTTGCGTCTTGGCCAATTTGCATTTTGTGGCAGCTGCAGCTGGAAAACAGCCGTAAATATGCGACACACGCTCGGCGACCCCAGAAAACCACAGACGAAGCTCAGGCTCGGCTCAGGCACACTTTGCTAATTAGCCAAAAACCGCCAGCGTCAAATTTGGGCCAAAAACAAACGTGGCAGGAGGCCGTATTTATGTGTGCACTCGTGTACTCGTACTCCAAGTCGAACTGCAACTCGTATGTGGCATCAAATTAATTAAGAGTCGAACGTGCCAAGGAGCGAGGAACCACCGCAGGGAAATGCAATTTCCAAGGAAAGCGCGGAAAATGCCAAAAAAGGCAAATCCCCGCAGCAGGCAAAGTGTCAAAGCGATGCCAAATTCTGGCTAATTAATGATTATGACACAGAGACACACAAACACTGGCCAACTTCTAATTGAGTAACCTTTTTTGGGGCACTCTAAGACCGGGACCACACACGACGCTCGGCGTTTGGGGATTTCGGTATCCCAAAAAGACTTACCCGAGGACAAGCGGCCAACAAATTGACCTGCAACATGTTGAACAACAGCCATAAAGGCCGAAGAAACTTGTTGATTGCTCTATCCGAAAAATTAATTGGACCACACACAAAGAAAGCCAGGCCAAAAAGGAGCGGGAAAGGCCAGAAAGAGACCGCTGCAGTGTGTCTAATTAGGCAGGCGGACAGGTGAGCGAAAGAGAGAGAGAGAGAGCTGGCGATGAGGGCCGCAGATGCATCGCCGATCTGTGGGTGTCATATATTTTAATGACTCTCGGGCTCTGGGTTCTGTGGCTCAGCTGCGGCTCCCCAAAGGCCCAGAAAAGCAAAGGCCAGGCCTTGTCAGTGCTGCCAAAAATTTTTATGGGGCCAAATATGGAAAGGAAATATTGAAAAGTAAACAGAAAATAAAAGAGAATAATATAAAGTAAAAAAATAAAATATTTTTGAAAGCATTTATTGAAAACTTCGACTTTCTCTGCATTGATTTCTTGGTATTTTTACCTTGATTTAATCGTTTAAAAATTAATTTATCAACTACATTTGAAAGGATTAAAATAAACAAATACTTCAATTTAAAATAGGAACTTTCAAAAATTTTTACAAAATTTTATATATTTCTCCGCTTCTCAAAAATCTAAAATATATCACAAAACGTTGCCTTAAAAGTTACCTCTCTAAAAACCAAGCAAATAATATTTTTTGCAAGCTTAAAAAACACATTTTCAAGTCAATTTTTACCTCAAAAAACTCTGTTTCGACATCTCTAGACTCTAAAAGCCCAAAGTCCCAACGATCGCAGGGTGATAACCGCCGTGGTTTGTACCCAAAATGAAATGGCAAGGCGGTGCGAATGGCTTGCATAAATCCATGTGAAATTCAACTGCCAACTGCTGCTCTCCTGCCATGGCCCTGCCGTCGAGTCGTTAGGCCGAAATGCAAATCAGTTGCGGATTTCGACCGATTCGGTTTCGGATTTGGAATATGTAGGTCTCTGGGGTGTCACTCTTAACCCTATTCCGCCGCCTCATAAATGGGCCAGCTGACATATCGCGATGTAGCCACTGGAGCGAGCTTTCTCTCTCAATTAGCGGAAGGATGGAATTGTTAGGCGAATGAATGCCAATGTTTGTCAATTAACGAAATTTAAGTCAAGGAATTGTTAAAGAAATTGTTAGAGGAATTGTTAGAGGAATTGTTAGAGGAATTTTTAGAGGAATTGGTATCGACATCGCAGTTGAAGTTGCCCAAACTTGGCCGCTGACTTTTATTGACTCGAATGACCCCCGAAGGCTGGTTTTGAGCAGGTCGGGGAATTAATTCCGGAGCCAAAGCTCTGGCTGAGCAGCTCCTGGCCCCCAGCTATGACTATGACTTGGCCGAGGAACACGTGCAGCGCTGCATTCTGTGTGCAATGTAAATAGAATGCCCTTTTGTCCAAGTCGAGCTAGTTCTCCACCGGGTCCATGTATGAACGCCCCCTTTTGCAGGCGGCGGCAACGCCTTTCCAGCCAAGAAAACAGGGAAAGCACAGAGAGAAAAAGGGGAGTAGAATAAAGTAAATTAATTAATCTATATCTTTTAAAACATATTTTTATTCTTTATATAAAAAAGATATGTTACTGGCAAGTTCCTTTGAATTTAAGCATTAAATCTTACTTTCCCAGTTGCTTTAATCTTTGTAAATATTTTCCCACTACATTGAATTAATTAAATTAATTAAAAAAACTAGATTTCTCTCCGTGTGAACAGCTTCTAGGTGGACAGTGTAGAGATGCAGTCGCATCGTAAACTCAGCACGTAAATTATGATCAGCCAACGGCGTTGAATATTAATTGCACCGCACCGAAATGAACAAAGGCTAGGGAGCATCAGCCGACGGGACCTGGGACTTGGCCTGGCACCAGGAGTCGGAGTCGGAGACAGGCCTCTCCAGGAGCAGGAGCAGGAGCAGGGCGGCAGTGGCAGCGGCATTCCAGTCTAGGCACACATATCCACTGACCATACTTGGTGGGCTGCCGACTTGGCACCGCGGAGGTACGTCCACCATCGCCATCGCCATCTCCATGGACTTGGTCTTGGCCATGGCCATTGCCACCGTTGCTTCTGCCAGGCAGCGCCTCCTCTGTCCATGTGCGAGCATCTGTAACGGTGTCTTTGATAAGCGTCGATAATTATTGACCACAACTGCCAGACGGGGGAGCCCCCACTAGGAGCTTCGTTAGAGCCCAAAGGAAAGTGGAGGGAGGACTAGAGTCTTGGGGGTACAGGGGGAGAAATATAGAAAGAGGAAACTGGAGCTAGAAAAACCAAAGTATATCCCTGATCCATAAACTTATTTACAAATTAGGAACCTATAGAAATTAGAACTTTCTCAGTAAAGAATTAAATCAAGGGTTATTGTTTCCTATAAAGTATTTAAAAATATATTATTATATTCTCATATTCTAAGATATATTTCTCACAGTACACCTTTTCCTTCAGTGCCCTCACATTTCTCCAAGTGTGAGTTAGATCTTTAATTAATTTCCAGGAAGTTTTGATCGCACCGTCTCTGGGCTTTCGTTTTTCGCCATTGTCGCGGTCATCACTCAGTTGGAGCTGGAGAAGGAGATTTTTCAGATGCGATGACGACGATGGGAAGACCATGACGACGAGCCAACCTGTATGTCAGTGTCAACGGCGGACGACCCCCGCTGCTCATTTGCTGTCTTGCTGCTTGATGAATTGTCGCCGAGTGGCAGTCGAGGTGTGGTCTGAACCCTGGCCAGTTGCCGCCAGCCACTGGGTTTTGGCCCTTTCGGCCCGGGCTTACCTCTAATGTTAAATATTTGCCGCGGATGCTGCTCCTCATTGAGCGAAAATGAGAGGAATGTTGAGTCAGTCGGACTCTGCAACTGAAACCGAAAACAAAACTGAAACATGGCCAAGGCTCTCTGGCATTTTTGTCCTGCGGCCACCGGCCGAGAAACCTGAAAATCGTTTGTGTATTTATCATGGCCGACAAAGCGGCGCAAATCTCTAGAAAACAAAAAAATACAACACTGAACTGAAATCACAAGGCTATCAAGAGCCACAATAAAAATGCCAGCCACAGTTGGTGGCAAAAGGCACACAACAAGCTGGCCGAAAAAAAAAAACAAAGGAGAAACCAAAAGCCCGGAAGCAAGTCGAAAAGTTTCAGTTCAGTTTTATTGAATTTTTCGCCTTCGATCTGCAAAACGGAACCCGACTCGTAAATAAATCTTGTTTGCTCTTGCAGAACTCTAAGGCAGACACAGTGCTTGCCAAAAGTCTGCATCGGTTGCTGCTTAGTCAGAAAAATTTATTATTATTGAAGGGCAATTTGATGGACAATCAATCGGAAATGCAGTTTGGACAACGATTTGGTGGAAAGAAGAATTGGGAAATTTGGAGCTCTTCACAATTTGTAGTTATCGAAAAATAGAGCACAAAAACATAGAATTCTTATATAAATTCTTAAATAATTTATTACCATAAATATTTCTAGCATTCTGTAATAATTTCCTTAAAATTTTCAATATTTTTAAGCCCTACTGTGTCTCAAATATCACCTGGCATAATTAGACACGATTTGGTGGCAATTACCACCTGGTATTCCTAGCCGTTGCATGCTATTCTGGGTCGCGTTTTTAAAGAAAAATCGAGGCCGCCCAAGGCCCAGCAAAACACTCGTAGCTCGGAAGCAAATTAAGCTGCAAATAATAAATAATTTGTGCTCATAAATGGCAATAAAAAGGCGGTCAAAGCTGCAGTCGCTGCGACTGCGGCTGGCGATTTATTTCACAAGATAATTCTCAAACTAATTTGGTAGCATTTAGACAAAGAATTATCTCTCCACCAGGCTAAACCACCGAATCGCAGAGAATCGCCGCGGGACCCGCCACCGCCGCTGAGTAATGGCATTGAAAAATGCATACATTTTTTGAGCTGGCCACGCCCACATTTTGCGAATCAGTCAAATGCGGTGGGCATTAAATATGCAGACATATGGCGGAAAAATGTAAAAATCCAAAGAATCTAACGGCCCAAAATGCAAATGCAATGGGCCATTAAATAAGCATCGCTCATGCGACGCGTTGCACATGCATAAATATATGTTGCCAAGCCGCGTATTTGATGGCCAAGGATGTTACATAATCTGATGGATAGATTATCGATTTTCTTCCCTGTCCATCTTCGCGTATATATCACTCATACGCCGCCTGGTACGGTTCGGTTAGGATCGAATCGCTTCGGAAAAGCCGGTTGTAAAATAGAAATTACAAATGCAGAACAAATTTATTGCCCAGAGAGAGAAGAGCTGGGGACACAGAAATCTGCCGTGAGTGATCCCCGATCGCACATTTGCCAGCGGCGATCGTGGAGATCAACCGATGGATGGAAGCCCGATCTGACCCCAGGGCCACTTTTATTTGCACTTGAAGGAAAGTTGTGGCATTAAGAAAAGAGGAATTTTTGAGAATTTAATTGGGGAATATTTGTTGTTTTAAATTGATAATAATTCCTAAGATAACTCAAGTTGAAATACCCATAAATATTAGTAACTTTATGTTAAAATATTTACTTTCTTAGAGACTCTTTTCCCACTATTTCCTATGTGCAAGAATGGCCCTTCTTTTCTGTTTTTTCTGTTACTAAAAACTAACCAGAATTCCTTCAAGATTCTTATCGAATTTTTTCCAGTGCTCTCTGTAGTTTTTGAGAATCCTCTGGCGGCTGTTTGTTCGCCGTTGTCATCGATCGCTTGAGTGCTGTGTGTCGTTTGAATGAGTTATGGCAATGTCTTTGCATTCGATGCGCTTGGCCATGACTCTTTGCATTTGAAAACTGCTCTCGGGAGACTTTTCTGTTTCTGTTTTTTTTTGGCCTTTTGCAGCTCTTTTTCGGTTCAACTCGGTTGTCAAGGCATCGACACATTGCGTATACGCACTGTTTGCCCTGCAAACTCAAATCGCTTTCTCACACTCACCTTCGGCAGCCAGAAAGGTGAATTCCATGTCGAACCCAAACAGGTACAAAGTAAATAGAGAGAGAGCGAGAGAGGGGGCATAAATCTATTTACCAAATTTATGACACACTCGAAAGCCACGTTAATAAGCAAATCAGGCACAAACCCAGACTCTGACTCCGATGAGAACCTGGGAATGGAGCTGAACTCCTCGGCTACAGGACTTTAGAAATGGTAATAAAACTTTTTATGGACACTTTTATGCCTCGCCGATGAATTATGAAATATTTTTTTGGGCAACGAATGCGGCTTACCAGCATTATAGAGACTCGCATTAATCATACAAAAGAAAATCGGCTAAAGGATGGCCAGGACCTAGATGAATAAGCAGCCGCTGAAACGGGAAGGGGAAGGCGGAACAGCAACCTGTAGCCAAGAGGCCATAAAATTGAGTTATTAAACAGGTGCCGAGAGGAGGCCCGATCCCGGGAGATATATATCAATATGTGGAGCATGGAGGAGCTGGAGGAACCCCGTGGCCAGTGACCGACCAAACAGCAATCAGTGCAAATGCCGCTGAGAAATGGAGGTCAAATACGGGCAGAGCGTGTTGGTTTTTCCCCCCGCCAGCTCAGGCTGGAAAAGCGCTGGAAAATCAACATGCAAGGCACAAATGTTTTTCGAACATGTTAAACAAAAGAGTGGAAAATTATTGTTACATTCGAGGAGCGAGGGTAGGGGAGCGCGAAAATTCAACAGCAAAACAATTACAGTTGCCACAGTTTGGCGTTGGCCCAATTACGAGGGGTTTGCGGGGTTTGGGGGGGTGGTGACGGGTGCTGAGTGGTGGTGGGTGGTGGGTGCTGGCCTGCGCGGGACTCCTGGATGCCCGGCTTGTAGGATATGTCGAATATTTTCCGACAAGCGTCGGAGCAAACGCGATACCATTTTTACATACAGCGTAAATTTCATTCCACTTCGAGGGGGAGGGAGGGTGGTGAGGAAGGAAGGAAGGAAAAGCGGAGCAGCATTTTCTGGTGGCTGCACTACCAAGACCCAAGACGCTGCACTGGAAAAAATTAGCTTTATTTGTTATTTTTTGGGAGTATTGAATTTTTCTATTTAAATTTACTATTTAAATTTGATGTATTCCCAATTTTATATTTAATTTCATAAGATTAAAATGATAAATATAAATAAATATCATCAGGATAACCTAAAATTTTATCATTTTTTTATTTATATTTATCTATATAATTTTTTAGGCGAAATCAATTTTTAAAATATTTATAACTTAAACAAAAATGCAGCAATATCATTTTGGAATATTTTTTTGTGCTAGTTTTTATAAGCTTAAAAAATCTGTAAAAGAAAATTTTAGATTTTATTTCATTAAAATTTTTGTCAAATTTTGACAATTTTAACGATTTAACCCCTTAACAATTTTTGAAAAAATGTTGTAAAATTTTTGTGCCTATTTTCTTGGCCAGATAGATTCAGCTGTTGATGCTGATCAAGAATATATATGATTTATGGGTTCGGAAACGACTCCTTAACTACTTTGCTAGCCTTTGACTGCCTTGTAATTCCATAATAAATAAAAAACATATAATTTTGCTCAGTGCACACGCAGATTGAAGCACTCACACATGGCACAGGGCTTCCTCCTTCCAGCTCCCTGCTCCCTGCTCCCTGCTCCCAGTCTGCATCCTCATATAACCATCCAAGGCCCAGGCCCCCTTGGCAGTTTTATCAGGAGCAGCTGTTGGGAGCTGCCACAATATGCATTATATTGCTCATGACCCTTAGGGCGGTCCGGGGATAAGATAAATGAAATTAAGTTTCAGTTCATTTTTGGCTACCAGCAGCAGCAGGGCCAAATATGGCCATGATAATTGCCTTAAGTGCTCCGGCACATGCAAGCCGCCACCGATAGTGGCGGGTCTTAAAGTGGGTCCAAAGTTCAAAGGGTCTCCGATGTGCACACATATAGAGATACTTTAATTCCCAGCCTTCATCTCTCATATTCGACGGTTGCCATCAATGCAAATGGGAGTCTACAAATGAGTCAGAGAGGACTCGGGGTCGACTCCCCATCACGTGACCCACTTGAGGCCCCTCGCCCCCTCCCGAAAACAATGCCAATAAATTTGCATATAAGAATCCTGGCAGACACACACACACACGAAAAACAAAAAGGAGAAATGGTACAAAAACCTGAAGCGGCACAAACATAAAATCTGCACATGAAAGGGTTTTATTTGGCACAAATGAAAACATAAACAAGTGGAAAGTGTATAGCTGGGATGTGTGTGGATATTAAAATAAGCTGGAATATTAAAAGGAAGTCGGGGGATTTATAGGAATATTAAAATAAGAAGCCTGAAAGTATTATACAACCTTGCAAAAGTGTTTAAAAATTATTGTATTAAAGAAAGTTTATGAGAGAAATAATTTTCCTCAGAATTTAAATTAGTCTCAGAACCTCTGACATAAATCTCGAGCAAATATTAAAGCCAATAGAAGTAGCAAAATCATAAGCATATCTTATTTCCATTAATTCTCTTCCCCCTCTTGGCCAATTTTCCCATTTTCCCGCTCACCACAGCCAACACTCCCCAATGGCAGGGCATTCAAAAATGTGAAATTTATTTAATTCGAAGCGGTGGCGTTTTTATGATGCATATACAATTTGCCAAAAGGATTTGGCCGCATGGAAAATGCGCAATGGCTGCATATGAAATACCAGACCGAGGACGCGGTCCGGGAGTGTACACATGCGACTTCTCGCTGGCCCGAAATCAACTGAATTGTACACTGTACAATGAAATTTACAAATAACTTAACAATTTGCTTTTGGCCCTGCCTGACGACGACGGATGACAGGGATGGGGACTGGGACTGCGATTGGGGATTGGAATTGGGGACTAAAAACCCGGCGACTGTCGAGTCATCACGACAACGCTGAGCGGCGGCGACATTTGCCGGTGAAAGTTAAGCCAATCATCGCAACAATGTCGACATGCTGCATTTTTCGCTAACAGAGACATGAATTTCAATACAAATTCGCCAGTGTTCGGGAGTGCTTGTAATCCATCGATGATCTGGGATCGAATGCATTCAAAAATTTCACATGACGCTGAGGATGACGAGGCAGCTGTGGAGCTGTGGAGACGGTCGCGATGCTAATTCCTGACGTTCTCCTTAGGGGTAAGGAGACTATGGCAAGGAGGATGAGTGTATGATCAGTGCCCTATATGGCGCAGGCTCAGTATAATGCAATCCAATCCCAGCCGATCTTGTCTGCCCGTCGGATTTGATATTCTTGCGGTAATGGAATATATGTAAGGCATATGTAAATCGCATTATTTACCAGATTTCTGAAGACTGTTTTTTTGTGTGCTTTAATTTGGGCTAAAGAAAGTTTGGGTAAATCTTTAAAGATTTTATGAAGTGCTTTAAGTACTGGTATTTCATTTATTTGTAAAGATTTTTAAGGGTTTTCTGTAGGTTTTCCAAGATGCTTAATTTAATAAATTAAATGAAATATTTAAGGACCTAGGAGATAGCTAAAATAGTATTAAAATAATTTTTTATTCATATTGAAAATGTAATCTTAAACTTTCAACATTAGCTCCACTTCTTACCGACTTAAATACAAGTTTTCTAATAGCTTTCGGTTATATTTATAATATTTTCTAAGTTCATCAATGTCTCACTTTAAATTTGGAAATAGTTTATTTTATAAATATTCCTTGACCACAATTTATAATGATTTATGCAACTTAATAACATTCTCTTGTTTTTCTAAAAATTGTTTAATTTAACTTAAATACCTTTCATCATTAAGCGCAACTCTTGGCACAGTTTTTTCATCATATTTTCAGCTGATAATAAATATGTATACATAATATTTCAAGTCTCTACTTTAAATTTAAAAATATATTATTATTTAAATATTCCCCAAGCTTGAAATAAAATAATTAAAGCATACCGCTGCCGCTTAAAGATATTCCTGAGCATTTAAGGGAATTTAAGGTAGCATTTTCTGTTGACGGTTGATGGCTGTGGCCCCGTCGCACATTTCTCGCTTTGACTTGCTAAATTTCTGCCGTCATCTCTCTCCATTTCTCGGCCACAAGCCCAGCATAAATAACATAGTTGCATTTGGTGGAGCCCCGGAGCCCCGTCTTGCACTCGTCATAAATTTTAATACACATTTTGGTTTGCAAATTGCTCCACGGCAAGATGCAATTCGCGCTCCTTGCCAGTCTGTTGCTCCTGCTGCTGCTCCTGCTGCTGCTCCTGCTGTTGTCCTTTTGCGACAACTGTGACGAGCACGTCAGCCATTTTGATTGACTGGCCAAGTTCAGTTTAGCCGATTTCCGACTATGCCCCGACAATGCCCCCCTCACGCACTCGCTTAGAACGGCAGCAAATTGCATAATTTTTACATAAATATGCCGGCTCGCATTCATAAAGGGTTAGCCTTGCTCTGCTCCTCTCTTTGTATTCCTGTGTTATTTATTTGGCCTGCATATATTTTTTAATATGCAGCCTAATAGGCACTCCACTGCACAAAAAACAATAAGGTCCCCGCCCCCACCTGACGACGTATGACAAAATGTATGCAAAGCCCGACAATGAATGGAAATTCCCAGCAAAAAAATGACAACGAAAACGAATAAGCGCACAGTGCATCAAATATTTATGATGGCGAATTGTGTTGGCCATATTTTCAGGTTCAATGACGGCTTATAAAGCTCTCCAGGGCGGGAATGCGAAATGCGGAATGATTCATGCGAAAACAAAGGCAGACAATCGCAGTCTTACAGGTGGATGCTTCGGTTTCTGCCTACAGTATGCATTTGTAGGGTTAACAATAGGGTTAAAGTGAGGAAAACACAACTAAATAAGATGCGTAACGCGCATGCATTTGAATTGTAATTAAAATATATTCACGTCTCTCAAAGGAGAGCCCAGAGAATTGCTCAGAAAAAATATGTTAAATTATTTTTATATTCAGAGATCTTATTACCTTGAATTCCTCTTTTGCACTCTGCAATTATAGAAACAAATTTATTGTATTTACATTGTTAATATATTATTTAGAATACTTCATCTAGGACTAGTTCCCTACATAAACTTCCTTGAAATAAAAGCTATAATTAAAGCATTTAACTTCATTCAACTTCATTCATTCATTTAGGTATTTATAGATTAAATAATTCTCTTATCTCAAAGTACTTCCATAAACTAAACCCCCTTTTGATTATTGCATTTCACAAACCAATATTTTCTTTTAGAAATTTCCCCACACAATAAATACTGAGAATATGATAAGTTCCCCAAAAATGTAAATCGGAAAACAAGAAGCGATAAGCAAGAGCAGCAGCCACACAGTCGGCCACATTTCCAGCAGCGTTGCCCCTTTTGGTGCCCTCCGCCAACCCTTGTGGCACCCACAATCCCCCTCACTACCCTCTGCCCCTTCAACACCCACATACCCTGCGCCTGCCCTTATGGACATTCCCATTCAGACAGTAAAAAGCAACGAGCTGTGAAAGTCAATTGCATGCAAAACTGTGCCATTGTCAGTGGCATTTACCATCGAGCAGCGGGGGGGACAACGGAGGTCGGTGGTGCTGGACCAGGACGACCTCGAAAAGGACAATAAAGGGGAGGGCAAGAGAGAGGGAGGCATGACAAACAGGGCAGGACCGCAGAATGGCCACCGCAACAGCAAGCTGGCCTGGCCATAAAGGACATGCGGGTCAAAAGGACACCCACACACAGCCATCGCAGGGAGCCAAAGGCCTAGCCTGGTTATAAATGGCAGTCATAATAACTGGGTTAAATGCCAGACGTTCCTCTTACTGGGTCAGCAGGAGGAGCCTCGGCCCATGTGTTGATATTCAGTTGTCTCGAAACTAATTACCAATAGTTCAGGGGTCACTTTCCCATCTTTAAACTGCAATTAAGAGCCCGGGCACTCGAAGACACCAAAGACCGTGGCGATTATAAAGCAATCAAGCGGCTCCAAGGATCGCTCTCCTCTCACATCATTTGCAAAATCATAATTCGCGTGTTAAGAGCGCATTAGTCTCACGTTGATTTATCACAGCAGGTAGAAAAGGGGATTGGAACGGTAACAGTGCGAGAAACTGGGTCTGGGTCTGGGTGTGGCTCTGGGTCTTGACTCTGGCCAGCTGGATATGCTCCTCCCCCGATGCAATCCTCGCTCACCTAACCCACCAATTGTCTGCCTGAGCAAGCGGTTTTAATAACCGAAATGTTGGCTAATTTTTGGTCAAGGAAAGTTGAGGCAAGCAGAGATGGGAGTCAAAAACACCACACATATCGTTTAAAAAATAAATAAGAAAGTCAAGATTCTATGTAAAAAATAAATTAAAAATTTATCCAAGATTTTGTCTTAGATTTGTCCAAGTATTTCTTAATGAAAATCTTT
Organism: Drosophila seguyi; assembly: GCA_008042675.1. Taxonomy (NCBI): domain Eukaryota; kingdom Metazoa; phylum Arthropoda; class Insecta; order Diptera; family Drosophilidae; genus Drosophila; species Drosophila seguyi. Next base: position 139,107 of record VNJU01003920.1, on the reverse strand, counting down.
TTTTTTTTAATTAAATTCTTTTCTAATCTATTCTTATATATTCTAATCTATTCTATCTTAGTTTTGTCTAAGTTTTTCTTAATGAAAATCTTTCCCTTTAAATTAAATTAAATTATCCACAAAACCCTCTAAATTATAATAAAGTTTTTGCCAATTTGCCTGTCCAAACTTACAGCAATTAACCCCCTAAAGCCGTCTCTATAAGCTCACGAATCTAAAACTGATTTGCATTTCACGTGGCTCACGCATCGCTAACCGGAAGATTGGCACCCGCTGGCTATGTGCTCCTCCTCCTGCTCCTCTCTTCATCGACTTATTTTCGGCACAGAAAGAAAAAAAAAGAAAGGGGATTTCGGGAGAACACGACGACGACTTCGCCTTGGAGCTCCAAAGTGGAGCAAATTTATGCCCAATTTCATGCGAGTGGCAAATGATTTATGCGACAGGCGCATTGCAATTGCCAAAAAGGATATGTGCGTTGATTCCACATGGCCGCAGGACAAATAACTTCATTACGTTTCCCGCTTGGAGTTCGACTCGGATTTGGATTTCTCGGATTCAGGTGGAGATGGGAGACCGTAGAAGAGGAAAGGTCTGCCTGCCTGCCCCTTTGGTAATGACGTTTGGCGATGTTCCTGCCTTGTGTCGGCCTGGAATTGCGGATTGCGATTTGGATTTGGATTTGGGGATTGGCCTGCGATTGGGTTTTTTTTTTGGGATTGTAAAATATATGCAAGGCAAATCGCACGATTCTCGTGATGTTGCTCATATTTGGGCACCGTAACAAGCCAGGCAACACGCGACAACAGCAACAGCAACATCCGCAGCAGCAGCAGCAGCAGCAGCAGCATCAGCAACATTGGCAACACCAGCAACGGCAACGCGAGAAAATCACATTCTACTTATGGCGTGAATTTCGCGATCGTCCCTGTACAGTCAAAAAAATGTTATGGATATATGTAAGAGCCAGAAAAAATGAAGAAATTCTATATTAAAAATTACAGATTGTAAATATTTAAAATATGTAAATCTTACATTTATTTCTAGACTATATTTAAGTCTTTAATTTCTTTTTGTATTTCCAAAAACTGCCTTAAGTTATAACCATTTTTTTCTCCAAAACTCTAGCACTTGGCGCTGCCGAAATTCGATTTGAAATTCCCAAAATCAAATTTAAATGCAGCAAAGAAATGGCCAGGAAGTCACGGCATTTGAACCATTTGTTTAGGCCCGAAAAAGCCTCTCAACAATAAAGAGACACAAAACCGTTAAAAGGCTACACGTGTACGTATGACAACGTTGGCCATTAAACGGCAACACAGTTTTCTGTTAATTGCACAAAGTGCCAATGCCAATGCCAATGCCAATGCAAATGCAAATGCAAATGCCTTTGTAAATGGGAAAATATGTTAATAAATAATTGGCAGCACGAGCAGCAGCAGCACATTTGCATCTGTGACCTGCATTTAAGTGTTGCTTCGCCCCCCTTTCGGTGGGCCATAAAACAACTTGGCTGTCGGCTTATGGGATTTCACTGACAGCCCGCGACGCCGCAGTCAAAATGTCCTTAAAGGCACCACTTTTTACTCCTTTTTTCCACTCTGCTTTTGCAATCTGTTGCGGCAACTTTTTGCACGCACTTAATTAAGACGACAAGTGAACGACCTCGGCTGTCAGAGGAAAGGGTCTCCCCGGGATCAGCGCCTTAAATATGAATTATTGCCGAAATGCAGCCGGAGATGGGATTGGAGCGATGCCCAGATGGAGGGATAAGATAAGGTACCAGGGGGAAAGTTTACAGTCCAAGAAAGAAATTGTGTAATTTTACAGGTTCCTTAACACAACAACTTCTAAGAAATACTTAATAAATTGCTATAAAAATATATAATTTATATTTCTCCTTCCTTAAACCATAGGCCATACCCTCATCTCGTATTCCAGTACTTAAACTTTAATGCAATCTTTATATTCTCCGAAAAAAATTAAACTGAAAATGAGACCTGACTCTGTTTTAGCTTCGCTTTAACATGGAATTTATTAAGTCATTAAATAGGCAATCCCCAGCAAAATATTCTGCGAGTATATATATCATAAAAGACTCATACCTCCGAGTGGAACCATAAAAAGGCCACAAATCCTGCTGCTGGGAAAACTGAGCTTAAATCGCAACGATCCGCGGTGATCTCTCAGGCGCAGTAACAACAAATAAAATATATATTTTTGCGTATTAATAAAAAGGCCAACAACGATTGCACTTCACACCTCATTGAGATTGGCCATAAAGATGCCTTAATAACTCAGCTAAGCCGAGACTCCGGATTCCCGGATCCTCTGCCTCCGAGCCTCTGCTGGAATCTGGATCTGGATCTGCTCCTACCCGCGGACCTGTCAGTATCGTTTATGACTGCCCATATTTAATTTGCCGGCCCCGACTCGATGGCCAATTGAAGCGTTTTTCGATAAGAGGCAAAAATTCATAAATACGAGAGTATGAAAATGGCTTCATTTCGTGCACGATCCGGTCTCGCCCTTCGTATCGCTTAAATTAAAACTTAAGTTTCAACACTCGCAGCTTTCTGCGATACAGGGGCCATTATATATTTTATGGTTCAAAGCAAACACACAACTTCGAAGGGAGATAGGGATGGACGAGGAGATATTCAAAAGTTCGATGGGGAAATCAATATTTTGGAGGTAAACCGATTATTCTTTTTGTTTCTAAATTAATTCAAGATTAGGCACTTGTAATTTTGTTTTAAAATTCATGAATTATGGAAACCAAAACGAACTTTGTTTAATAGATATTTTGGCATTTAATATTTGACTTACAAAAATTCATCTAAGCATATTTTATACATTGTGAAAAATGTTATAAACTAATTTACAAATATCTTAAATACATTATTTCCTTATATATTTACCTTCGATATATTTTTTCCATATAAAGCACATCCCTAACTCAAACTCCAACTCGGTGGCGGTGGCTGACAATGGGAAAGGCGTTGCACTTTTATCTGACAAATGCTCGTATATCTCGAAAGTTGTTCGGGAGCTGAAACGAAACTGACCCTCACATTCATTTATCAAATGCCGGGGAATATGTCGCCCTGGCCAGGAGGAAGGAAAGTACTGCTGGCTCCGATGGCTGGCCCGTGGCCACACCTCCAAACGATCCAAGCGATCCTCTCTAGAAGTCTCGACTTTTTCTGCGACTCTGGGACCCCAGAGAAGCTGCTGCTGCCACCAAAGCGATCTGCCGGCTACTTCATCATCATCATCTAAAATGTGCAGCGCGTAGTCATGGCCTGACATTTTTGAGTCGCCATCATCATCATCGCGGTGGCTGGTGGCTGTTGCCTCTTGTTGCTGCTGCTGGATGTCCGCTGATGTAGCTGCCGTGCCCCGAGATGTAGCCGCTTGTCTATGCCTTGCCCAGCAGCCACAGCAGCAGCAACACAACAAAAAGGTAGCAACATTGGCCGCTACAGAGAGTGCCTTCTCGATGATTAATTGACTTTCAAAATTGCTGAAATTTTTAATTTATTATACGCGCCAAAGTGATTAATCAGTGGGAGAAAAAAAAAAGAGTACGAGGCGAAAATAAACAGCGGCGGAGTGAAGGGCTGTCCGGCAAGGTAACCGCGGCAATCTTCGAGACCGAAAGTGGCCAGAGATGAGGCAAAAAACGAGACGGTCAATACAGCAATCGAGTGTCGCTACCAATCCTTTGAGCTCATCGCTCAACGTGGAGCCTCGTTTAAGGCTTTTAATTGCCGGCAATGCGGCTGAAGGTCTCTGGTCTAACCGAAAGTAGGTGAGCCAGCCACGAGCTTGTTAGAAGGGAAAGTTAAAGATTGGCCATAGGGGGATTTTTTAAGATATTTCTTAGAATAAGCTAGAGGTAACAACATATACTAATAATGAAGCTAGAAAGGATACTGAAAATCCTACAAACACCTTGCTCAGCCACTCATTTCCCCCTCTTTCTGAGTAATTATTTACCTGTTGCACACTCCGAATAATTTACAAATTAGGTTCACTTATAAAAAATACATTTCATAATTAGGCCGTCGCTGATGGACTTGGCGATTGCAGCTGCAGCTGCTAATTTATGCAAGGACGAGGCTAAGGACAGTAGTCGCTCTCCCCTGGACTCCTGCCTGGGCCACTTATGAAAATTGGATTTTACACTCCATTCTTGATGGAATGTTTATTGAGCTGTCATGTTGCTGTTGTTGCTACACACACAGGCTCAATAATTTAAATATCAAAATTGTTAGCAATTTGCACGCCCCGCCAGCAGCAGCAGCCATGAAAGCGGCAGCAAACTTGGCTAACAACGGCAACAATTGCTAATCAAATTAAGCAATTATCTTGTTAAGAGCGGAGAAGTGGCCAACGGAAAGGGAGCTCAACCAGGCAGCTCGGCAGGAGACTCCTCCTCAAGTGCATGGTGCATTTCATCATTGCCAATCAAAATATATATATAAAAATAGCTCACACCTCGCTCGCTGTTGGCCTGGCCAAGAAGGCGTTGCAGCAGCTACAACACAAATGCAAAGTGCACATAAAGCCCGCAGAGTTTATAAAGTCATAATAATGCCAGGGAATACGCTTAAAATGCAATTTATCGCCAGCGAGAGCTCCGAAAGTAACAACAAAAAAAAAATTGATGACGACGAACAAGTTGTCCGACGACGAACTGACAGCCATCAGGCGTCAGTCATTTTAGCCAACTGGCCCCGGCCTGGCCTCGAGCTCGTGCTCGTGCCAGGGAGGAGCCCCGCCAGTGTCGTGTCACGATCCCCCCCCGCAATTTGGCAATGAAAATAAACAAATTCAAGTGTTTGGCCTGCCCAGAAAATGTACCAAGTCAGCACTCATCTCTAGAGCCGATGCTTAAGCCGGACCACGCCGGCTTTCCTGCGGCGCTTTTAGCCAGAATATTGCCGGCGTTGTTGTTGCTGCTCCTGCCTGGGAATGGCAACGCAAAAATTAAGACATTTTATAAATTGCGCGCTGGCAAGAGGTGGTTCGCAGGGGGGCGGGAGGGCAACCCTTAACGTGTTGCGCATTGCACTGCGATTCGCCACGGCAACTGACCGAAACATTGGCCCATCAACATCGGCCACGGCCAACAGCCATGGCAACAGCAACAGCAACAGCGACTTTGCAACAGAGCAACTTTGCTGCAACAGCAACAACAACGAGGCATTCCCATTGTCGTAGAGCTCATCAGCAGCAGCATCATCATCTCGAGGCGCAGTCGGCCATCAAGGAGGCTCCATTTGATTGCCCGAAAAACCCAAGAGAGGGAAATCTCCAAGCTCCAGTCACAAGTCACAATCTCCACACCTTGAAATCGCTGGGTTTTTCGCTCAGTTTCAGTCTCAGTCTCAGTCTCTGGGCTCAGGGCTAGTTGTAACCTGGCTAGATTGTCAGTCTATGCAGCCACATTAAAATAATATTTTTTGCAAAGATTTAACACAAAAAATATGCTTACTTTCTAAGGCAGAAATCACTATAAATTATGACATTAAGAACAAAGGGAAATGATATAAATAATTTAATGAATGAAGGGGACAATAAGACGCCTTCTTCGGAACTTTTGCGTTATTAATATGGCATTAATAAATTTCTAATATATTATTTAAATAAATAAATGATATTCTTAAGCTTTCTCTATTATTTCTTCGTTCCAATTATTTATTGTAATATTGTTTATAGACATTGCCATTCGGTCTCAAATGTGTTGCTAGTGTTTATTGTGGCCACTCCCCCGAAATAGTCAGTTGATTCTTTGTTAGCGCCAAACTTGCATTCTGACCGCTATACGAAAATTCTGTTAACGATCATCTATTCAGATTTTCTGGCCATATGCTGTTGCCACGCCCACACCATGCTATCACGCCCAAAAAAAAAGTGCACACCTTCATGGTATCTGTAAGTGCAGAGAACCAAAAGAAGGTCTAAATATTATTAATTATAACAATAGTATTAATATTATAAATTAGAAAAAAAGTATGGAAAATTGTATATATATTTCTGTAACCTTTAAAATTTTTTGATTAATGTTTTAATTCAAATTTGTGTGTTTTTTATTTATATTAAAGATGTTGTGTATAGTTATGTAGCCTTTAAAGTCATAATTAGCTTTTAAACAATAACCTTCTTGTCTTGTTTTATGTATAAATTCCTAAGCTAACTATTTAAACCTTCACAATATCCATTTCATATTTTTTACAATTTTTAAATTATATTTTTTCCCTGTGCTTTTGCTTTTCCTAGTTACTTTTGGGAGTTGCTCTGGCCGTGGCACAGTCGTGTGTCTAACGCATGTCAATGAGGCAAGTTGCAGCTCGGCTCGGCTTGGCTGTGGGGCTCCTCCTACTTCTGCCAACTCCTTTGGCAAATTTTCATTCCTCATCAGTGTGTGGCACACACACACACTCTGTGTGCTGGGTGTGTTCCTCACTTATCTCGCGCTCATATTTATGTTAATGTTTCTGTGCGCCGAACATCAAAAGCCAAAATGCTAACGGTTCTCGTTCTGGCTTGGGATCGGGACTGGGCTGAATATCGCATAATTCCGAGACAAGTCAGCCAGAAAAAGTGTCTTGATGGAAAATTTATGTTTCCTTTGTGTTGCCAAAGTGTATATATATTTTTTTTTCAAGGTATTCCTTAGGGTTTAATTAATACATGAACTTGGTGAAGGAAAAGAAATCCTGAAGAAATGTGGGTCAGGCTACGTCTTGAGAGTTGTGATTTTAAGAAAGTTTAGTAAATTCACAATGATAAGAAATAAATAAATATTTTTCAGCTTCTTAATATTTTAAATACAAAATTTATTTCTTTAAAATTAAAAATCAGCGCAGATCCTTCCATCTGATAATTATTTTATTAATTTCGACTTGCCTGACTGCTGCTAAAAATATTTCCCAGTCAAGTTTGAATTCAATTTCCATTTCTTTTGGCCTCCCACAAGACTAGGCCATCTATCACTGGTTTCTCGGGGAAGTGGAAGTGTGCGGACCCCAAAAGGTTCTCCGATTTCAGCCGCCACTAATCACCCGCAAATCTCGATTGCAGCTGCCACAAATATTGGCTACCTCGGAGCTGCCGTTCGTTCTAGCCGCCGCAGAGCATGTACTTAAATTTGATATTTTAATAAATTAAAGTGCATTGAAACTAATGCGGTGAGTACACCCGCCGGTAGCCAGGGATCCCAGGGAACGGGCCAGGGGAGCGCGATGACTGCCAACTGATTGCGATTTGAAATATTCAATGGCCACGCCGAACAAGCAGCTAACAGGAACAAGCGACAAGAACTTCTGTTTGGGCCAGGATTGGTTAAGGGGAACTTAAGTTAAAAGGCACTGAAAGGAAGGAGAAATCGTTCTCAAATTTTCATTAAAAAGTAAAATAGTTAAAGATAAGGAATACCTCAACTTAAGTTTAAAAATAATGAAAACTTTTGCAGAATTTATTAAAGCAAATAAACCAAATAAATCAGAAAACTAGGATCATAATTTTCCATTCCCATATTCCCAACCATTTTCCTCAGTATATTCCGCGAGTGGACTGAATCTGGATTGCAGTTAGGTCCAAACGCATGATTGGCATACCCAAGCCGCGCTGACCGGGCCAACTGTAATGAGCCAAGAAGCTGGCTATCTGGCCTGACTGGGACCTGGGATTTGTAGTCGGAGTCGGAGGCTGGTGTACTGCCCACCTCGAATCTCCATCTCTCCGTGGAAACCCAGCTAGCAGCCTGCCTGCCTACCTACCGGCGCGATCAGCGATAAGTTTGGGGACTGCTGCTCATATACGAGAAATGGTTTTGAATTCTCTCTCGTCTAGTGTTTGATTCTTATTAAAAGATTGGCGAAAGCATCTTACAAGCGCATTGCAAATTGCAACTGTCGCTTAAGCAATCCGGGAGAACCCAGCCCAAATCGGGCACCTAGAGAAAAAAGATACTTTTGTATCTTTCAGTTAACTAGGGGAACAATAAAGGGTTTTACTAAGCAAGATATATTTTTTTACAACGAAATTTTTTCTGTAAAAATATCTTTAAATATTTGCGAGTTTTTTTGGTTATTTAAGACTGGATTTTCCCAGGTGCAGTCACAACCCACAGGTGTCTTTCTGCTTACAATTAGCCTGCAACATGGGGCTTGTAATTTATTTTAACGTTCTTCCCTCTATGTAGCACATTCGAATTGAAATTTCTGGCTTATGAATCACAAACTTAATCAGTGAAATAATCAGCCAAGAGCAAACATGCTGAAGAGTCAAAGGCAGACGAGTTAAAGCTCAAAAAAGGCTTGGCATTGGAATAAATCCGGTCGAAAGTGCACCTCTTTTTCCACACAGAGAAAGCCCGAAGGAGAGAAAAAGGTTAAGAGAAAGAAAAAAAGAAAGCCAAATGGCAGGGCCAAGTGTTTTTCCCGAGCCGAGAGGAATCACTTTCGGTGTTGTATTCCAAAAAGGCTGACCTGATACTCGGACTCGGCTTCAGGTGCAAATGCAGCTCTCTCGAGCTTATCAAATTCCTGGCCAAGTGCCACTTACGGCCGAGATCCCTGCTCCCAGCTCTGTGCCTGCTAAACTATTTATTCGTTCTAACAGTTTGCAAATTGCTTCTCATGTGGGTTGAACTTTTAATAACAAGGCAGAGGCAGAGGCAGGCAGGCAGTCAAAGGAAGAGAAATCTCAGCAATTTATATGGCTGCGAGTCGGTTCGGTTTCCTAGGCGGGTGCCCGTTTCATGAATGGATTCGCCTCGGTTCGCCTTCGGTTCTCTTAGCTTGGCAATGGCCCAAATTGTGTGAAGCGAATGCAGGCATACACTTGGAGGAAACATTAAGAAAATAGGATAAGTTTTTTTGGAAAAATTTTAAATGCGAAAATGTGTATTCTTTTATTAACAGAAAGAATACAAAGATATTGTTTTGTGTACCATTTTTTGGGTAACATTTCTATCTTCACACTTCCAAATTGTGAGCACCGGCGTTGTCATGAATCCAATTGAGATACGAGGCTACCCTAGTATACACTTCAGGATATTTATCTGTACAATTATAAGTTATGCCAAAAGACGTAAGGCCAAGCAGGACAGTGTCCCCCTTATGGGTAACAGCAACAGGTCCTCCCGAATCTCCATTGCATGGTGGATTCTTAGTTACGAGGCAAATTCTTGAGGATACAAGAAAGTGATACGAAAGCCGCTCCTTACATTCAGCGTGTGACAAAATTTCAACATGGGAATACCGCAATTTAGGGTCATATATACGTTCTCGATCATCTGAAACTATAAGTGAATAGGTTAGAAATGATTTCTAATTGTAACTCAAGCTTACATCCAACGGATCCCCAACCAGAAATAATTGCTTCATTGGAGTAGATTATTCCTGGCTCTGGCAACTTGGCTGGTCTTATATACTCATCGAAGGCCACATCTACGGGTAGTTTAATGAGTGCAATATCGTTATAATCGTCAATACCATATTCTTCATGAACAACAACATTAGCTCTTTTCACCACCAATTGTCCTTGACCGATTTCGCTCTTGTTCGATTTGTCCACAGCACCAAAGTATATCTTAATAGCCAAGCTAAAATAAAATATATAAATATGTATACAAAATGTTAGTTATATTGCCACCTTTCTTACATTTCTGGGTGTTTAAAGCAATGAGCTGCCGTCAGGATTATTCGTTTGGATATCAAAGTTCCGCCACAAATAAATGTCCATTCCATTGGTTTTAGTTTGGAGAAAATAAGGCCATCGTAGCCAACTTGATATGGAAATTGCTTGGCAACAGCATAGCTGCCATTCATAATTCGTTGATGTTCATTCGGCAAAGAAAGTCCGAAATGAGCTCCTAGGAGAAGTAAACCAAAGATTAGTAGTCCTTTCATGTTAACAGCTTATTGGAAACTAAAGTTCTGGGCTGTGATTGCTCCATTTATATTGTAAAACTTTTCAAAACATACCTTATATAACATTTTAGGCTTTTGTTATTTATTAAAGGAAATTAACTTTGAGAAATAATTATCTGTTTACTGATAACATTTAATTATGAATTTTTCCATTGTTCTTATCTTTTGGTTAGAAATTTCTTTATAATTAAAAAATAACTTAGTCGTCATGGGTTTTTTAGTTTAAGAGTGGAATGTTTTAAATACAGAATTCTTTGTTGTCAGGAAAATTAAGTTCTTGAGCCACAATTTCATAATAAAACTCAAGCAATATTTGATTTTAAGAACTAAGAACATTCTTAGAAAAAACCAAACTCCAAACTCTGAAACTGACTCTAAATTTCCCAAGATTTTCTCTATCTGCACAAAACGCAATGCAATTACTTATCACAGTATGCTCCAGAGCCAGACACGGACCCAAGGTGACCATCGGGCGATGCGATCCGGCACTCTGGCATCGAAATTACTTCACAGTTGACTATTTGGCGATGCCAGTGCCCGTGCCCGTGCCCGTGCCTATGAGTATGCAAATGTCTAGTGTGCTGGACACGACTATTACCTGTCACATTGTCGGGTGATTGCGAAATTGTTGCGTTACGCCAGCGCCCAGCAGAAACCCAAAACAGCGGACTCTCCTCCTCAGATACAGATACAGAATGGCGAATTGCGGACGCGGCCTTAAATTTGTGGGAAACATCAACTGCGGCTATGGGCGAGACTAAGTGCCCGGGCACCCCATTGATGGCAGTTGGAAACGTGACTCGAACGTGACGTTTGTGCAAACAGAAAGATGCCAACTGACAGCGGCAGACGGGCAACTTGGTAACTTGGAAACTCGGAGACTCGGAGACTTGGCAATGGGGCAACAGTTGGCCGGAGACAAGAGTTAATACAGTTCGGCGCGGTTTCTTGACTTGATTGGCGGCGACGTCGTTGGTGGTAGTTGGCCGTGGTCAAGGCGGCAAAGGAAACCGAAACCCAAGCCCAAAGCCAAAGCCAAAGCCAAAATGCAAACGCAGAAACCCAGTTCCGAACTTAAAACCCGGCCCAAAAGTCAGGCCAAGATCCAAGCCCAAAACGGTACTTGCAAAATTACTTTAACTGCACATTGGTACTGAAGAAGGCAAGTTTTGAGGTAATAACAATATAATATTTTATATTTATATTGTATGTTTTATTTTAAATATTATTACGATTTTTTAAACGTATAAAATGTAACATAATTACCAGAGAAATTAACTGAAGAGCTAAAGGTTAGATGCAAGTGAAATAAATTATATGAAAAAGCTGCTTTAGTTGTTTTTAAATAACAAAAGGAATAATAAATAAAGGATTGATGCAAGTGTAATAAATTGTATGAAAAAGCTGCTTTACTTGTTTTTAAATAACAATAAACGATAAATTTAAGTAAACCAATTTTTATTCATAATTTTTCTCCTAAAATAAATTTCAGAATAAATTCTAAGACAGTCTTGAGAGGCGCACCCCTCTGGGTTCAGTCATCTATTATTGATGTGATATATATTTTTAAATAATTGTTTATATTGCCGATGTGCCATATAATATATACATAAATTATTGTATTGAAAAACCCAATATAATAAATATATTTTCACTCGAAAACCCAGCAACCCTGAACCACAGTGACCATCTCAAAGCCTTGACTTTGAATGCGTTGAACTTTTGTTTGCACAAACTTGGCCAACAGGCAGAGGCGGTTCCCTTTTGCCAGCCCGCTGCTTTATCAGCACTCACATCATATTTACAATATGGAAATCATTTGCATTGTAATAATTTACAATTTCGCTGCGTAGGCCGAGCTGGTTGTGGCTGTGGCTGTGCCGGGTTGCTTGCTGGTCCTCAACAAAGCCTTGTAATTGATGAAAGCCCCCCCAATCGCTATTAATGTCATCGATAACAACTTTGATTCTGTGTCGAGTGAGTGGCGACCAGACTCTCTGTGGCCTAGCTCCAGGTCCCAGGTCCAACTCCAGATCCAAGTCCAAGTCCAAGTCCCCGGTCTAGCAAGAGTTACAAGCTCGTAAACGTCGACAACACAAATCAAAACATGTCACAAACAGTTGCTACGCCTCGAAAATTCCTGGAAAGTCCCGAACAAACGCTTGTAGGTCGCTTACTTCCTGGTGCCAATGCTGGCGGCGTTTCTCCAGAGGAAGAAAAAAATAAATCGGCTAATTTATGGGACTCGTCAAGGTGGCAGCAGGGTCATCGAAATAATTTTAGAACGAACTGCGGCAAGATGTGCCTTCTGTGTGGCATTTATTTGAAAATTGCCATTAGCAATCTGATATAATAAAATATAAAAAAAATATTTTATATATTCTAATTGAGAGGACCAGCGTTTGCACGAATCCATTTCAGATACGAAGCGACCCTTGTATATACCGAGAGATAATTGAGTTTGCATTCGCTAAAGGAGCTAATACCCAGTACCACAGAGTCTCCTTTATGCCTGACAGTTACAGGTCCCCCGGAATCTCCGCTGCATACAGCGCCTTCCCTTTGAACGAGGCAAAGCTGAGCATTTGGAATCAACTTCACCTTACCCTTTAGCCTCTCCGTGCATTCAGCATTGGAGAGAATGGAAGTGTTGAAGTACTTCAACTTAGATTCATATATTTCTTCGCCATTAGCTAAAACTAGTTAAAGATGTTAGAAAAAATAATTAAATAATAATAAAAATCAAAAATCAAGCTTACCTTCAACAGCTCCCCAGCCAGATGCAGTTGCTTCAGTTGTGTTATAGCTTACACCTTCTTGGGGCAACTTGGCTGGTTTTATGTACTGATCGAAGGCCACGGTTCTGGGTAGTTTTATAAGTGCAATATCATTGAAACTTTTAGTAAGCTTTCTATTCTTGTCTGCCTTACTTATGAACCTTTCGTGTTTAACAATATTAGGAAACTTAAAATACATTCGTCGTTGACCTATTTCGGTTGAGTCAGATTCGTCCACAGCCCCAAGGTATACTTTCATAGCCTTCCTAAAATAAATATATATATATATATATACAAAATAATAATAATAATAAGTGCTTGTTATATTGCAGTCTTTCTTACATATTTCGGACTCTAACGCAATGAGCTGCCGTCAGTATTACACGTTTGGATATCAAAGTTCCGCCACAAATTGGACCTCCTCCATTTTGTGTAAAGATCTTGTAGAGAACTTGATAAGGAAATTGCTTGGCAACAGCATAGCTGCCATTTACAATTCGTTGATGTTCATTTGGCAAAGAAAGTCCGAATTGAGCTCCTAGGAGAAGTAAACCAAAAATTAGTAGTCCTTTCATGTTAACAGCTTATTGGAAACTAAAGTTCTGGGCTGTGCTTCCTCCATTTATATTGTAAAACCTTTCAGAACATACCTTATATAACATTTTACGTTTTTATTTATTAAAGGAACGGAATTTCAAGAAATAATTCTGGGCTTACCGATAACATTTTTCATTCTCTTTATCTTAAAGTTAATTAAGGCATTTATTTAAAATTTGTTACCTAAGAAAGGTATGCAAACTCATTTATTTTTAATTTCATTTTATTTAAAATTGTTACCCAAGAAAGGTATGCAAACTAATATATTTTTAATTTCATTTTATTTAAAATTGTTACCTAAGAAAGGTATGCAAACTTATTTATTTTTAATAAATTTACACCTTCCTTATACCAACACCAAATTCTTGGTTGCATAGCCATTACTAAGACACAGTTTCTCCAGGAAACCCGACCTGGCCATCCCTCAGCTGTCTTAAAAAACAAAGAACAGCCGTTAAAAAAACAATTATCAGATGTCCTGGATTGGCTCAGCCGCATCCCGATTTCGCCGGGGCAACGCCTTAAATCATTTTAAGCAAACACTTGGATCCCCTTGGCCAGTCGGCCGTCCGCCCATTGTATGACCTGCGGAGTACCGCTTGGCTTATCGGAAGAAAGCTTATTAATAACTCATATACATAATGCCCACATAATCACTAAATCAAAACTCCCGAGAGAGCCGGCCTGAGAAATGTGGAAATTGAAAAACGTTTCAGCGCGAGTGGGGTTCCAAGAAAAGGCAGCTCCACAAATAACTCAGTTGCAAGTCCAAAGAACCCAAAAAAAACCGAAAGAACCGAATAAAAAAACCCGAAACTGGGCAACTGAAAACGCCCTGAGCGCGATACTCAACACTTTGGACAAGTTCTTGACACACCGACCTGGGCCTGGAAAAGGGAAAATATTTTTTATTGGCCATTTCAATTATCTTAATGCACTTTAATATGCCATGAGTTGAGTTGAAAACTTTTTTACCGTTCCCTGTTCCAGGCCAAAAGAGACCCAGTCCCCCCGACCAGACAGACGTGTGTTTCTGATTATCAGCTAATAAGGCATCAATAAATTTTGGTAAGCAGCAGCCAAAGAGCCAGCCAAAAAGCCAAAAAGCCAGCCAGAGCATCGAAATTTCGTGGCCAGGCGACGGGACGGATCGGTCTTGGCCAGATCGCCTCGAGATGATGCCGCAGATTGAGCCGGCCAGATTGCAATTAATTTGCAATAACTTTTGATAAATGCTCGGCTGCGTTTTTTGGGAGGGAAGTGGATTTAACTTTAACGTCACACGATAACGAGTTGACGCGATTAACTGCAGAGATATTCCGGGCCAGAACCACTCCCGTTAGCTGCCAAATTAGGGATGGCAAAGCATGGCGATGTACAAAATAAATACAAAAAAATATATATAAAACATATTCCATGGCGTATATTAAAAAAACATTTCAATATTAACTAAATTCAAATTTATATAGATCGCAATTTTACATTTTGTATTTCAACGATCAATATATTGCACATATTTTATTAAGTTTATTTATTAGATGAAGCCCAAGAAGGAGGTATTAAAATATTTATACATTTTTAAATCTTGAGTATTTTGGCTTAGTTATGATAAATTCAAACTTCGGCTGCCTAAAGTTAGCTTCCATTCTTATTTCCTCTACAACATATCATCCCCAAAACCAAAACCGAGTGAAATCGAAGGTTCTGCAGCTCTTAGGAGCTTTATCACTTCCTTGAAAATCCCAAATATCCGCCGCCGGCCATATCATTTTATTAACTTGCCATCAAACTTTATGCACAGCCAAGTTGCAACAAAAAAAAAAAAAAAACGGCAAAGAAATAAATGAAATGCCAAACGATCTGTGTAAAAGTTGCATGCGACAAATTTGCGAGGCGGGAATGCGGGGAAATATTTGAAAAATTTCATCAATGAGCGAAAAGTTAATAAAAAATAATTAATTTACGAGAATTGGCCGGGGCGCAGGGCGGGGCGAATGGAGTCGGGATCGGATCGGAATTGGCGCTGCAAGCGCATTTAAATTGAATAAAAGTCGCTGAAAGACGGGAAAGAGTGGCTGCCACGGCGACGACATTGCAACTGCAACTGCAACTGCTATTGCCGCTGCTGCTGCTGCTGCCGTGGCTGCCGTTATGCGCTTAACATCTTGGCATCCAATCAATTAGTTTTTATGCGCTTCCATTGCCAACTGTTGTTGCCAGAATGGCCTGGGCCAGGCCAAGCCCCTCTTTCTCTCTCTCTCTCTTTCTTTTGAGCCATCAGCCGCCGCATCGGCAACAAATTGGCGAAGGGACCGGCGACAACTTGCAACCACAACGGCAACATCAGCAGCAGCAGCAGCAGCAGAAGCAACATCAGCAGCAGCAGCAGCAGCAACATCAGCAGCAGCAACTGCCACAACAACGATGACAACTTGCAGCTGCATTAACACTGCACAGAAAACAGTGTGTAAGAAAAATATTATTTACAATTTTTGATTAATAGATAGCAATTGCTTATCTTAATTAATGAATTATTTTATTTCGATAAAAATTAGTGGTACAAAATGATAAATAAAATGTTTTATTCAATTAACATCTTTGAGAGCTCCGTAAGTGTTGGATAAGTCCTTTTCATTTTATTATATTATATCTGTGGCCAAAATTAAATGTAATTTTATGTACACTATTCTGTTAGTATAATTTTTCAGCACATAAATATATTAATATATTATTTTTAGAAATATATTTTAACCGCTTTACAAAGATGGAAACTAAGGAATGCCCTAAACTCGTATTGGAATATTTCTTAATTATGTTGATTTATAATAATTTTGTAACATGTACGAGTATTAACAGAATATTAGGATATTACAACAATTAATTTGTTAAATAATACAATGTTAACTCCATTTTATTTTTAATGATCTAAAAACTTGTAAAATTTCTCTTTTAGGAGAAAGAACTATTTTTGTAAGTTCCATATTTGTATTCAATCTTTTCTAAATAATTGTCTTTTCTAAATATTCCTATTAGTTTTCCATATTTTCCTCATATTTATTTAATTTAAATTTCCTCTGTAATAAAAACACCTTAAACACAATTTTTCCAGGTCATATCGTAAGCACTTTTGGCCCAAAAAGCAAACAGTCAACGCAATCGGGGTTAAGACTCTCCCGTTGTAATTGTTTCAATCGCAGGCCTGTGGGCCAGTGCAACCAGCATCGGTTCCTGCTCCTAGTCAAATGTGATACTTTCCCAAAGAGAAAAATCTGGGGAAAATCGTAAAAAAAAAATATCTAAAACTTGAGATTCAGCCGGGTGAAATGTTATTCAAATGGCTTTCAAATGCCAACGAAATGTGCGCAAGTTTGCGGTTTCTGCGATTGACAAATCAATTTGGCGATGGCTTTTGGGGGCTGGGATTTGGTTTCGCCTTGGGTTTTATTTTTTGTTGTCTTTATTTTTACATACATATATGTGTGTATAAAGCCAGAGCCAGGCCAAAGCCAGAGCCAACACCTGCTGGCTGATGATGGCATTTCTTATTCTTTTTCGGCTGACCGAGAGACACCTTCCTCCGGCGAGGCAGCCACGTCGATCAAAGCCATTCGAACACTTGGCAAATATATGCGCATTGCTAAGCAGCTGGCGGGGATCAGGAGGCATCGAGGAGGATCCCGGGGTGGCAGAAAAAAAAAAGGGGGCAGCAGAAGGTAAATCGACGACAAGCTGGCGGCAGCTCTGTCTGCATAAATGCATGAGAGGAGGATGTGCGATGTGCCTCCATCTCCGTGGCCATTCGCATCTGCATTTCTGTGGCGGCTTAGCACAACTGCCAATGGCTTTTGGCCAAGTCATTGCCGCTTGTTGCCGTTGCTGTTGCTGTTGCAGTTGCCATTGTTGCTGTTGTCCAAACACAACTGAAGTGCTAAAAACATTCCAATGTCAGGTATTAGCAATTTAAGTTAACCCGCTCCCGCTCCAGCGCTGGGGCTTGAAGGCGGCTCCGCTGTGACGACTCCACAAAGTGATCCGAAGATCCCGAAGAAAGGAACATTCTCCATTGATTGCCACAATGTGTGCCTGTCGATGTGAACGCAACAAATTAGACAGCTTGCTAATTTACTCAATGCCTTTCTCATAAATCCCATAAATCATACGGAACAGGCACAAGGAATATTCTTTTATTGAACGGTTAGGGATGAAAGGATGCCTTTTATTTATAAATAGCCTCAGAAATGCAGGCTTAAGATGAGCTTTTGTAGGTGCTATTTGTTATGGAAATAAATTATTGAAGGGTTATGACACTGCATTAAGTGTGGGCATGAACTTTAGATATTGAAATAAGTCTAAGCATTTCAACAATAGAAAATGAGCTTCTATTGTTAATGATATATTTTTATAATCCTCCCAAATTAAATACCTTAAAAACCGCCCCGGGAAAATCAAGAAAATCCCTGAGGCCAGCGAAAGGGCGGCCCTGGAAATGGGGGCGAGGCGGCGCAACAACTTTTGCGCGATTCTGCGGTCGGTTGTTTTGTGTTAATTGAGTTGTTTGCAGGCTGTGTTGTTGCTGGTGCAGCTTCATGTTGCTGCCACTGTTGCTTGTTTCGTTTGTTGCATTCATTCTCCGTTAAGATTTTTTCTCTTATTTTTTTCGTTGAGCTTAAACACATGACCAGTTGTTGCTGCTGCTGTGATTTTTGTGTTGTTTTCTCCCCTGTTGTTCTATGTCCTCCGGACTGTTTTGCAATTTTACAGCAATTAGTGCTGCTTGTGTACACTGTCAGTTATTTCTTTATTCCTCTGCTGATTTTTCGAGTCAAGTGAGTGTGCCGACGGCCGGCCGTGTCTCTTAATGTCGCGCGCATCAGGCGAAATGAGTCATGGGAGCCCCGAGTTGCAGCAAGGCCTGCTCCTGCCACGCTGACTAATATGCAAGACTCTTAAATTGAAAAAACGGACACTAAATTAAGAAGGGAAATTGCTTAGAGACAGGGACACAGCACTGGGAATGCTCTCTACTAAGGAAAATGGTTGGTAAACCAATGAACTTATTTTTATGCTAGATTATATACAAGATTTTACTTAAATTCCTGACTTAAAAATTACCTAGAATATACTTTATTATTTTTTAAAATATTTCAAATTTCAAATATAGTTTTATATTACATTTAACATCATCCAAAACGACCATGCTTCCCCTGTAGAGTATCGAATATAAACGAAACGCATGCCATTCGAACACGCCCAAGGTAGAAAAATGGTTAAAGATTTGCCACAGACAAAAGGCAAAACAAATATGCAGTGTGAGACCCGTAGAGACCCATGGAGACCTCCAGCAAAAAGCAAAAGCAAAGCCAAATGCAACTGCTGTGTGGCTGCAGCCACAAAAAGCGTTTTGTGTCACAAAATATTTGAATGTAAAGTGCGCCCCTCAGACTCTTAAATTCAGACTCGGTCTGGACGTTAGCTTGGCTTTGCTGTCTTTATTCCCGTCCCTGCTGCGTTATTTGAGCTTAAGAAGCACTTGAAAAAAATCTTTAAAATTATTACTTAATGCTTTATAGGTTTTATTTACTATATAAATATATAGATTGATAGCTAACCGATTCGAAAACCATTTTCTTTAGGTAGTGTGCCGCATTCCATAAAGTTCGTTAAATATTATATTTTCTTCTTTAATTTTGTTTCTTTAATATAATTTAAAAAATAATTTCCTCTCTGTGTACCCAAAACTAAAGCTGGCTAGGTTGACGTGCGCCTGCGCGACCACGCCTCCGCCGCTCCAGCGCCCTCAGAGACCGCTCGGCTCGATCACTAATTGGTCACGACAGCAGCAGCCCGGACTGAGGTTTTTTTTTTGCTGTCTTCGATTTTTCAGCTCTTTGGTACAATTCTTTTTTGTTTTTCGCTTTTGTTTGTTTTCCTTTTCTTTTTTTTTTAGTTTTTTTTTTTTTTTTGGTTAAACGAAAAGTAAAATCCATTGAATTTGGCAAGAGGCCGTTGCGATTTGGTTTGGCCAGCAAAAGAAACCTTCAATTTTGGTAGCGTTTTCCAGCTTCAGCTCCTACCCACCTACCTTTCGGCCAAGTCTCCCCTCTCCCAATGGGGGTATTAAAGTTTAGAGTCGCAATTGATTTTAGTCGTCAGTTTTATGGGCTTTTGATTTTTGGCTCATTGTGCCTCCGACTACCGACGACGACTCCGGCGATGGCGCAAACACTAAATTTATTCGATGCTGCATTTCAGTTTTATTATTGAATATAATTTTAAATGGATTTTTAATCATCTTTTGATGTTGGCCTAAATGGTACGCCATTATTCAAGATGCTATTAGGCCTCGTAAAAACTTGAGTAGAATCCCGAGTTCAGATTGTGCAAGACTTGCCTTGTATAAATTGAAATTGAAATTAAAGCCAAGCCTAAAGGAACCCCAAAGTGATGTTCAACTCTTACTTTTTGGCTAGTAAAAGTAACAGTTAATGGCTTTAAGCGAACTAAAGAAACTTTAGACTCCTTTTTACTCCCACACCATTTACGGCTGGTTATTTATGGCTCCTCTCTGAGCAGCAACAATAAACATTTCGGCAACCGCCGCGGGAAGGCGACCGAAATACAACGTCATTCATCAAGCTGAAAATTTACTTAATGAAATTAATAAATAAATTATGATATAAATCTTGGACACTGACTCGGTCCCCCCAACAGTCGTTGTCGGTGTTGCTGTTGCTGTTGCTGTTGCAGCAGCAGCAACATTTTTATTAAAAGCTCTAAATTATTGGCAGTCGCATGCGATGCCGACAAACGAGCCTGGTCAGCTGCCGGTCGCTCCGCGGATTCGTGGCTAACCGGCACAACACACCGGCAGGCACACATTAACGACCAAATGTCAATTTCCAGGCAATCTTTTTGCAATTTCTGCCCGTTTTTTAGTTAATAATTTTTGGCCATTGCAACTGCAACCGCCGGAGTTGCCGCAGTTGCTGGAGTTGCTGGAGTTGCAGAAGCAACAAAGTCGTGTCTGCTTTCGTAATGTGCTGAAAAATATTTTTGCGGCTAGTAAAATTAAGTTAATAATTCTTTTTTTTCTTTCAAACTGCAGCTGGAAGTTTTTTAATTGGCGGGAGAAGACAGGCACTGGGATATGCTCTATACAAAGTTGGGGTTTTGATGAGGACAAAGTATTTAAAGCAACATTGTGGTTAGAATTTAAGGGTAGCTAGCAGTTTTTACATAGTAAAAAGCAGAAAATTTTAAATTTAATATTAATTAAAATACAAAATACTTCCCAGAGATATTTTATTAAGGCCTTTATACTGAAAGCTTCCCTGATATCTTCAAGAATTAGATTAAATAAACTATTCAGATTCTCAGCCATCAATAAATTCATTCCTAAATTATTTATATATCATTAAGCTGCAGCTTATAAATTCTAATATTTATAATTAAAACCTTTAAAGAGTATCTCAACTTCTTGAGTTTTATCTCCTATTTTTTCCTTCCTATTTATGCTGGGCACTTGATAAATTTCCAAACTCGCCAACAAATATTTTTGCTGTTTTCCTGATCGCTTTTTCCCCCTCCTGCGCCGCCACGTAAATGTGTCAAATATTGACAATTTATATGGAATCGACATAGGTGCCTTATAGGAGCTGAAAAATAAAAATACAGAAAAATAAAAAGCAAAAAAAAACTGATTTTGGCGACTGGCAAGAAATATGAGTTAAATGCGTTTTTTGGGTCGTTGCAATAATTTTTACCTGCCTCTTTTTCCGCTCCTTACGTTTGCAGCTTTGATTGCTGTTGTTAGTTTGGTGTTGTTTCCAATTGTTGTTCCCATTGTTGCTTGTGTTGTTGTTGTTGTTGCTGTTGCTGTTGCCTGTGGTCGCTGTAAACAGGAGATTGTTATTTGCAACCCGCTGTGCGTACACCGCAAACTGGACAACTTAATTTGGCTAAAAGTCGCTTGTTAGTGTTGCCACTCTCCTCCACGTATTGGTGGTGCAGAGAGGGAAAAAAGGATATAGGGGAGGATTATGTATATTAATTTTTAAATGGTTAAAGAATTTTTCAAAAGGTTCCATATATACCATATATTTTTACAATATTAAAAAGAAAGGAATAAAAATGTCAAAGCTTTTAGTTAAGTATAAGGAAAGCTATTTTTTATAGCCTTATCCCCTATAAATTCTTAAACTAAAATAGGATAATTATTATAATTCATATGTATAAAATTATTAAAAATTAATTATACTTTCTTAGCTGCTATATTTGGCCCTTCTTCCAAGATTCCTAAATCCAAAATAAGGTCAAAATTACTATAACCTAATTTAATATTTTCCCAAAAAAAACCTTAAAATAAATTATAATATATAGTAAAAATAAATCTAATTTTTCCCAGTGAATTCCAAGTACTGCTGCGGTTGGGATCACCATCTCCTTGGTGTTGGTGTCGCAGTTTGCGGTCCACGTTCGCCACATCATATCACATCCGAGCGAGGAATGCCAATCGGAGTCCAGTAGATGAATATGAAGATGAAGCAACCAGGGTCTTTTTGGCTTCCTTCGCCTTTTTGCTGCAGTCTGGGACGAGTTTCCCGCATATCGAATGCAATTGGGATAACCACAATTAGGGGAACACGAAATTAGAATGCAAAACCAGGTTTCAAGTCAAGTTAAAGAGAGAAAACGTGAAAAAATTCAGCAAATGTAAGTGAATAATTGGGTAACAGGGGACTTAGAAGCTGGAGAAATATTTTTATTTTAATTAGTTGCTGGAATAATACTTTTTAAAAATGGAGAAATATTTGAAGATATATGAAAGCAAGCAAATATATTATTTTGTAAAAGAATTCAAAGCTAAAATACAATCAAACA
This sequence comes from Drosophila seguyi, assembly GCA_008042675.1. Taxonomy (NCBI): domain Eukaryota; kingdom Metazoa; phylum Arthropoda; class Insecta; order Diptera; family Drosophilidae; genus Drosophila; species Drosophila seguyi. The sequence goes on along the minus strand of VNJU01003920.1, from coordinate 116,906 downwards.
ATATAATATATTCCTATATGATGTTCTATAAATATATAGATATATATTTTCTTCCAAGGAAACTCAACCCTTTCCCCCACATCTTTATGTAAAATCGTTAATCCTTTCTTTGCCCACCTGAGCCAAGCCTTTAATTGCTGCCTGTCATTGATTAATTTGTTGACTTGCTCGGCTTAATAATTGCCAGGCGACAGTTGAGCGGAAAAAAACAATGCAACTGGGGAAAACAAATCCCCAACTGCAACGGCCAAGGCAGCAACTGCAGTGCATCAACAATTGCAACAGCAACTGCAGCAGCAACACGAAAGTTGTCGCGTCACAAAGCAACAAACGACATTTATCATGTTAACCTTTGAAGTGCATTTGTCTAGACGTCTTCAACGAGGGTTCTCTCCTTGTTGCTTGTTTTATACTTTTTTTCATTATTTTTATTTTTGTGTTGATGTTGTTCTTCTTGGCAAAAAACGCGGAAGAAAAAAAGTGGTTAAGGCAAAGGGCCCCGAAAGGCACAAAATGGAATCATAATAATTTGTAATAAATTAACGCCTCGTGTGCCGCTGCAGTGACAACAACATCCAGCCGGCAACACCTAGGTTTTGGGTCTACGGAGGATTAAAACACGCCCAGTCCTCCCAGTTCTCCAGCAGCAATCACCGGGCAGCAGCAGTACCAGCTCCGGAGCAAGACCAGGCACCAACACCACCAGCTCCAGAGCCAGGTTCAGCTCCTCGTCATCTTCATTAAGTCAAGGCGCGTCCTCGAGTGCAAAGTCAACGCGACAGCCTCAGTCACACATATGGCATATGGCTTATATACTGGAAGAAAGCTAAAGCTTAATGTGCAATTAATAAAATATGTATTAGGTAATATTTAAAAGAGCTTTAGTATCTATAAGTTACTTGTAATCTCTTTTAAAAGGGGTTGAAATGTATTTGTTAGCTTGTTAAAATTTAAAAGATATCGATAAGGTTTTTTTTAAAGAGGTTTTGAAATTTTATTTTCAATATTTTGACGGGTAAAATCGGACAAGGTTTTAGGTGTACAAAATCTCCGAAAAATATTACAGTGAATTATTCAATGATTAGTAAATTCTGCTCTTAATCTTAAATACCATTATACTTTATATTATTCCGGTTTTTGAAGATCTCTCTAACTCGCTTGTGATTTATTATCCTTAAATTCATTATAATATTTTATTTCTTTCTGTGTACCATATGGACTCACTCTGTACCCTCTGATTCGGCGGTGTTGCCACAACCCTTTTGTCTAATTTCACGCTGTCGTTCCTCATCAAAGACTGACGCGCGTCCCCGGCGAGTAATTCATCATTTCGCGTGACGTACTCCGGAGTTCTCCTTGGATTCCCCCTCTCTACTGTCCCCTCCCTCCTCCCTCTCCAGCACATAAATTCTCAAGTGCCAAATGCATTTTTTATATCGCCCAAGCGCCTTGCCTTCGCCGTTTGCCTTTGACTTGGCCTTAACTCCTGGTTGGCGTGACACAATCGACAAGTTGAAAGCAGGCAGTTGATGTTGCTGTTGCTGCAGTGTTGATGTTGATGTGGCTGTTGCAGAGTTGCTGCAGTGGTTGCTGCTGCTGTCCCCATCGTTAGCTGCTAATTATTCAAATTAATTGTTTCGCCCCAAAGACACGCGCACGCTCAACTCGAACGCCAATCAAGCGAAGAGACAGTCCCACAGTCCGCAGGAGAAATGCCATTTATTTGGCATTCAACAAGACAAATTATATCAATCGATGGTTACTAATAGGATTTCAAGAGTAATTATGATTAAGCAATGTTTATTATAAGAATTAATGATCCTAAAACATTTTTAAAGATTTTATTAGACAATAGGAATGATTTCCAGGAGGAATTTTCTAACTTGATTAAGAACTTAAAGCTATTTTATGTTTCTTGTTCTGCTCTTTTTAAATCTCAATCAAGAAATATTCAAGCTCCATCTCTAATTGAGTTATGATTGCTTCTGTACCCTCTCACAGCTCGGAAGAAAACCTCCTTTCCAGTTGCCAACTTGTCATGTTTCTTGGCTGGCAAACACACAAATAGGAATTGCAATTCGAATGCAAACTTTAATTTTTTAGCTGCAAGTTCCAATTTAGGTCGCCTTTGGGGCTGGCTGGCTGCCTGTCACAATTTCTGGGATTTTCTGGGACTGAGAAAAAGGGGCGTGCGCCTTATGGGAGGGCGTGTAACACCTATGATTCGATTGTGACAGGAAAATAGGAAATTGTGTTACTACGGCTTAGGGTGTTTGAGTCATTTCCGAGCTGCATTCGATATTCTGTCAATATTGTTTAAATTTGTTAAGAAGAATTAAGGAAAATGTATTGCAAATATGTATATTTGTTGCTAAAGGTTTTCTTAATGAGTTTATTTTAAGAACCAACTGACTTTTGTATGTATTTATTATCTTGTAGTATTTATATAATTCTTTTAGCATACAAATATTATTTTTTTTTAATTAACTAGGATAACCAAATTTTGTAAAATAAACTAGTTTAATTATCTTTATTTCATGAAGTTTTAAACATAGAATTTCTTCTAGTTCAATGACATACGAGATATATTTAATTGACTTTAAAATATATTTTCAGGTTCAAAAGTAGTCATATTTCTTGGCATTTAATAAACCAATAAATTCTTACCTTCTACTTTTAATTGAAACAAGACAAGAACCCTCGAAACAGGTTGAATTGAGTTGTTTTTTTACATTCCATCGACCGACCATATCCTGATAAGGCCAAAACGACAAAGGGATCCATGCAAAACAACTCCATTTATTATTTTGGGTTTCATTTTAAGGTTTATTGACTCAAATAGGACATAACTTTTACGAAATTAAAAAGACTTGACAATACTCTGACAAGTTAATATAGATTTATATAATACATTTATTTAATACAAAATAAATTCTAATAAAGAAATCAATGCTTACAATTTTATTTAACTATAAATTTTTTCAGATTTCATAATTATCTACTATTCCCTATATTTAGTATAACCCTTTCCTTACAGGGTATAGACCCAAAAAGTAAACTGAAAACGGTGAGCAAATTTTTCCTCATTCCCCAAGCCAAGATTAGCATCGATTTCTGGCTACTGTTGTTGCAGCAGCAGAAGCAGTTGTTGCTTATGATTGCTGTTTGTTGTCAAAAGCGGTTATTTTTTTGGTCTTAAATGCTTTCGGGAATCGCAGAACCGAAATGAAATCGCAAAGAAGCGAAAAGCCAAAGAGCGAGAAGCCAAAAAAGTCGGCAGATTATGACGATGGGATGGCAGGGAAAAGCCGCGCAACAGCGAAAACGTTTTTTGGGATAAATGTTAAACGAATGTTTATGCAAATTAGAAGCGATCGCCGCTTCTGTTTGATGTCCTTCGCCAGAAAGAGTTGTAGCAGCAGCTGGCCAGGAGATGGAGCGGGCGATGGACCAGGAGATGGCGATGGCGATGGCGATGGCGAGGGAAGCCTCGATTCCGATGACGATGATGAGATCAAGAGCTGTAGCCCCTTTTCGCGTGGCCAAAGCGATTTCGGGCAACACGCGGGAGGGCCGACAGAGAAGGCAGAGAGGAGGAAAAGAGATTAAAGTTGATACCAAAAACGGGTCCCAAACGGTAGCTGCAATTTGGCAGCAACAATATTTGGGCCAAGAAAAAATCAAAAGAGCAGTTAACAAGCTAACGGAGCTACACAGAACCGAAATTGTACAAGCTATTAATATTGATGAATAATAAATAAAGTATGAAAAATATTTGAAACCAAAAACTATTATTGTCTTGGTTACTTTCCAGTTTCTAAATAGGATTTTAATAATATCCTAACTTAAATTAGTATAAAAATTAAGGACACATATATTCTCCTAAGTATTTGCCTTTAGAAAATAGTTTGCTTATGAGAGAAGTCATTAAGTCACCAGATATTGGCATTGCATTGCACTTAACTTCCCCAAATCGGTTCATTAGAACCTCGTATCTATATACTTGCAGGCCAATCAGCACTTTTCTGGCTTGTAAGAGAACAGAACCCGTTTTATCTGCACCGCCATTATTAGCCAAATTGAACCTTAAAATGTCACAAAGGCATTAAGTGGGATCCAAAGATCCACAGATCCAAAGATCCACAGATCCCACAGAGTGCCGCCTTTCAGAAGGTGGCAGATATCTGAGAATTACACTTCCAGGAACAGGATATTATTTGAGTAGTTTTACAGACTAAACAAAAATCAAAAGGTAGCTCAAACATTTAATATTAATAAATAAATATAAGCAAAATATTGTACGAAATGTAAAATGGATAAAAATGAATGCTTAACTCTTTAAAAATATATATAAAATATTAAAAAATACAGTACTTTAAAATCAAAAGACTTCAAAAAGTTATTTAAACTTTAAAGCTGTTGGTAGTGAAATATTTTCTAAAAATGACAACTCCAACAATTATGGCTAAATTTAAAATAATTCCAAGCTTACATAATTTATTTTTCGAGCCATTATTAACTTTTTCAAAGTCACACAAAACTTTAAGTTCCTTTACAAAAATATAATTTTCTTCTATAAAAAAAATCTTCACAAATCCCAAACTACCTTTCTTCCAGTGCACGATATCGTCTCCAGTCTGAGGCCGCTCTCTTAAGGCCAGATAATTTGCGACCATTCCACATTGATGGCATATCGATGATGAGATGATGGCGCTGATACGGGCTCCCTATACGTGGCCGGCTCCTCTGGGTGCGAGTTCTCAGTTGGCCGGCATGCAAATATTGTCACACAGGCGACGACCCCGTCCAAGAAGCCGGACTCGAGAGCGGGAAGGCCGCGACAGCCGTCCGATCCTGTCCAGATCGTGTAGATAGTTAAGATCGCTTATCGGACTGAATTATGGCAGAGCTAAAAGCCTGCCAAAGTGACTTTTTTTTGCGTTTTTTTTTAATGTGTGTGTCGATTGCGTGCCGGCCATAAATGAAATTTGTTATGCATTCAGTTTTTGTCAGCGACCTTGGCCAGCCGTCGCGGGATCTCAGATCTAATTAGTTTTGGCCATCAAGAGAGTTGTCAAGCCTTTCAACTGCGCCGACGGTGCCGCTCCTCCTGAGAATTTTCCCCGAGACTTTCGATTTCACCTGCCTTCGAGAGCCGTTGGCTCCGTTGGCAATTCAATTAAAGCCCGCAAATGTCGAAATGTTATCGAAGTCGACAAACAAACTCTTTTTTTTTAGCAGCAAGTCGAGCTCAATTGGCAATTGCAAAATTGAAACTGCAAAACTGTTTTCGTTTTTTCTCTGAGATTGCTCAGTAATCATAGTTTGCTTTGGGTATATTAGTTATTGGAAGGGAAATCTGTTTTTGCTTTGGTTTTAAGTTGTAGATATTACTAGAATATCAAATATTTATTAAGTTCAAATTCCAATTAAAAGAAAAAATATCAAATATATATGAAATAAATTTCCTGTTAGTTCTACTTCCATAGCCAGTATCCCTGAACCGATATACTAACTCTACCCTTCAGTTTCCATTTTTTTTTTCTGGCCCCTATCTATGCCTGCCCCATGCCGCGCTGGAATTGAATGTCGTGGCTAAAAGTGAAGTTGGTCTAGGGGCTCCGACTGTTTTTATATCGTGGCTGCGGTTGGCCAGGTTTGCTGGCTGCCTCTAATATGACATCTACTAATAACGAACCGGGGCTCCGAAGAACCCAAAACCCGAACTTAGGCCCGGCTCTTGGGCAAGGGCCAGTCAGCCATTCACTTGGTTCGGGCCAAGTCGAGTGCATTGGTGAAAAGTCATAAGGCAGCAAAAGTGGAAACGGCGAAGAAAACCGCACCGCAGCGGGGGAAAATGGTTTGTTTTGGTTCAAGTTGTCGTTAATGGCATGGAAAAATGTCAGGCAGAAAAAGGTTTGCCAAACGATTCGTACTTTTTTGCCCCAGCTGTGTGTGGGTTATGAGTTATGTGTGCGAATGGCGGGAGGCGGGAGGGAACCCAGCGACATTTTGCTAAATGATTCACAAAAAGAACAAATGCACAGAGTGGTGTATGTGTGAGCCTAAATTGAATTTGTTTGAATCAATGGAGCGTGAGTGATACGCCTCGAGGGGGGTAATCGATATATACTTATTGGGATCTTCTGCATGAGAATTGGATTATAATTAAGTTGAAATGGAACTTGAACCTCAGCAGATATAAATTAAATAATATTTGTTGGAATATTTAAGGTGTAAGCTGTACTAGCTTCTGTAGACTGTAATGCCTTAATAATTAACCAAAATTATTATTTTTGCACTTTCAAATCATCTTTTAATTTATTAAAATATAATCCCTCTGAAGTTGATTAACTGTAGAGCATATAAAAACAATTTTTAAGTATTTTTTTTACCTCAAACAAAGATCTTTAATACCCAAAACTCCTTCACAGATCTCAGACAGATCTCAGACCCATTCCCCCAATGTCGCCTCATTATGAATGCCTAACTAGCAATGACCTCGAATTAATTTTATAATTCCCAAATACATTGCAAGCGTTTCAGGTGTGCAAAGGCCCCATAATGGGACATTAAAGCCCCCCGAAAGCCTCCAACTTAAGCGAGGCGACTATAAAAAATCGACAACCAGCGACGGCGACGACGGCAGCCTCTCAAGTCGCCTCTCTCAACTCTAAAAAAAAAAACAAAAAAAAAAAACAAAAAAAACAAGTGCCCATAAAATATAATAAAAGGAAGTGCTTAAAACTGGCAACAACAAGACCAGAAGGAGGGGGTTTCCCGGCCAGAATTGCCAGTGCATTGAGGGACTGGCATCTCAGGGGACGGGAGGCGGTGGATATGGTGACCATAGTGGCAGGACAGGACTCCTTTTGCATAGTTGGTGTCTAAATTTATTACCCGCGATCTAACACGATTTCTCGCACTTGTACCTACAATAATCATTATATGCAAACACACACACATGCAGCGGGGAAAATTACATGAGCCAAAGTTTTTCACTTTTTTTTCTACTTGCTTTTTTGCCTTTTGCATATTTGGCATGCAACTTAAAGAGAAAAGAAAAGGAAAAACAGAACCGAAAACGTAACAAGTGCAGCTTGGGAAACTGGTCCGGTCTTCTGCGCAATGAGATGCCAGAGCAGGTACAGTAGGGCTTCTGTGAGGGGGAAGCCATAAATTAATTTATAAAATAAGTAAATACAAGTTACTTCTTTAATATTTATTTTAACATCTTAGTTACCTAATAAGTACCCAGATTCCTATATATATTTCCTTGAAAATAATCCCTTTTATACCATCTCCACTGTGCACTTTAGCACAAGTCTTTGTACTCCCCTAGATATAGTTTATGTATTATATAATTCCCCTCGAAGCAAGAGGCGAAAAAGATGCAAAGGCTTTGGTCTAATGAGGCGTGGTAACCAGTGCATATATGCAACGTACTCCCTTTCAGAGACGATAATGAGATGCAATGAGGAGATGATTAATTGCAGCATCTTTCGCAAGACATCTTAATGCCTTTAGCTGGCAAATAACAGGGTATCCGCTGGTGCCTAAACCCTGCTAATCACCTTAAAAGAAAACAGAAACCACGCGCTTGGCTATAAATATATATATAAAGAGTGGCTGATGCTGCTCCTGCCTGGTGGCTGGCATAGAGAAATTCTGGCTGGAGATTACAATCGCTTGTAATAAATACCTTAAGTATCGCATACATCAGTAACCCAAGGACGTGGCTCGTAAGTCAGGACCGAACATTATTATTAAGCGGAGCCACCGAGAGTGGAGCTGGCTGGCTGACCGACTGACTGGCCTGACTTACGTGCAACAATTTAACAACTTAATTATTGCTAAACTACACCGGGGCCACAGCGACAACATCTAGCCATAAATAAACAACGGTGCGTATGGGTAATATTGGTTATTCGAGGCTGGCCAAAGTCGTGGCAGGCTGACTTGGCTGGCGAAATAAAAGTAATAATAAGGCTGCTTGGCTGCCAAAAAGATGGCAAGGTGCGATATACCCGAAAGATGATCATCATCGGAGAGAACAGCCAACAGCAGCAGCAGCAGTAAATGAAGCAACTTCAGGCTACTTGCAACAATTTAAATGCAGAGAGAGAAAGTAGACGTTAAGACTTGACTTAAGAGTACTAAACAAACAATAAATCATCAAAAATATTATATAAAAGTACTATAATTCCTTAGCTTCTTAATTGAATAAATTATAAATAATAATAAAGCATTCAATTTTCATTGAAATAATTTATATTTAAGCTTCTGGCAGTGCCTGGCCGAGATCTCCTTTTTGGACACTGTGTGCATCCTGCTGCCGCCTGGTGCTTGTCATTGAGTAATCTATCGACAGGTTGCAGAGTGTGCTCCGAGTGTGTTTGTGAGAATTAGCATAAAAACGCAATTTTTGAATATTAATGTGCAGAGCGCGGGGCAGCGACATCTCCGCTCGATTGCGTGTGCTTCGCTGGCGAGGATCGTTCGGTTCCTGCCACTTGGCTTACACCAGGTCCCAGGTCTCCGCTCTAATCAGATTCCCCTGCCTCGATAACGACGCCTCAGGTTGGACTTTTGGCCAGGAGAAGCTGCTATCCGATTCCCGGGGCATCCCTCTCTCTCTCTCTCTCTCTCCCGACACGCAGAGCTGCTCCAGAGATTGGCACAGCGGAGGAGCATGAGAAATGTTTGCTCTGGTTTATCTGGGGAATGCATCGAAAATGTTGCGTAATATGGGAAGCTGGCATTGAAATGGAAAGAGAACCACAACTGTCAGAATTTCGAGCATTGCGAGGTTCTAGGACTTAAATCGCTATTTTATAAGAAATTTTTAATGTATCAGAGTTTTGTGGGTTTTTAATTTGACATCAATTAAACACTATAATTGAATAAAAAATAAAATAGAAATATTTTAATGGTGCTTGACAATTTTTTACTTCTATTTTAAGTACTCTTTTAACCCCGCAGAGCTTCTAGAAGTTACTTGACATACTACAACTTGTATATTCTTCGGATAAATTGTTAAAAAAATAATTATTTACTCCAAAAAATGTCCACGTCCATCGTGATTTAGAATATATACGATAAATATGGGTTTAAACTCCTAAAAAAAATTAAACTTACATCTTACATCATCATACATCAATTTTACACAATTTACTGGCGGCATCTGGATCTGGATTTTCGAAACTACATTGGCTGCTTTACCCAGTCGTGCCTCATTGTAGAGGCGCCACTCAGGAAAGTAAAATTCTATTTAAATTTTAAGTTTTAGTTTACGATATTTTGTGTAAATTGAAAACTTAAATTCTAGTCAGGAATTTATTTAAAAACTGAAATAATAATAGACGTCGTTGGACTGCTTTTTATTTTGTTTAAATATTATTCAATTTGTAGGAATAAAATCTTTGCTTAAAAAAAGGTTTAAGGTATTTTGTGTAATTTAAAAACTAAATCTCTAGTCGAGAATTTATTTAAAAACTAAAATAATAATAGACATATATGGCATGTTTTTTATTTTTTTTAAATATTATTCAATTTGTAGGAATAAAATCTTTGCCTAAAAAAAGGTAATATTGTTCCAATATTAAAGTCTGGGTAGTTGATCCACTCTATCCTCACAATTTCTAACTTTGATGAGAAGAAGAAAAAATTTGTTGTTGTTAGAAAATAAGGCTGTTGTTGCAAAAAATAATCTCAGAGAACTCTTTTCCTTTTATTTATTAATATTCATTTAATTTGACCGAACTAAATCGAATCCCAATGATCAAATTACTAACTGCAAGGTATCTTTTCCTTTCCTGTTTCTCAGTGAGTATTTACAGCTCATCCCACAGAAACCCTATACGTAAGCTTCTCCTTATCCCTCGAAATACCCAGAAAAAAAATAATGCAATCATAACAAAGCGCGTAGAAACAAAAGTTCAATAAACCCAAAGCTAAACAAAACGAGTTTCTAAAGAGTGCATGTGAGTATTCGACTATTACTCACACATAACTCGAACTCACACTAAAACGCATTTCACAATTGAAGGGCAAAGCGACGTCATGACCCAAAAAGGCAAAAAACCAGAGAGGGGAAATAGTGCATTGACATTGATGGGGGGTCATTTCAGAAACTGGGTCACCATCGTCACTTTCACAACGAACGCGTTAAATTGCAGTGACATTGAGACAGAGAGAACGAGTACATCCCACCCCTTACCCACAATGAGCTCAAGTTCAGCCGGCTAAAGTAATGACGTAGCTGCACCGCAAAGTTGCGAAAATCGAGAGAGTGAGGGAATCATCGCCGCCAGCAGACAGAGTGCAGTGAATCACAGTCGTCGTTATGAAATGTGTGTGTTTTCAGTCACGAACGCCGGCAAAGCGGTGGAGCAACCTCTCTCTGGGGAGCTTCTACTTGTCTCTCCCATTTCTCTGGGGATCCTCTGTGGGTCTCTATGTATCTGTCTCAATATCACAGGGTTTCTCTTCTCTCACTGCAAGCGGTGATGTCGTTTTGTTAATTAAATTTAATTTAAACTTAATCCAGGTTACCAAGTGTTAAATTAAGCTGCACTGGAGAGAATAATATTAGTTTAAAATATTATAAATATTTTGTTAAGAACAAGATATACTTTTAACAAATAAATCAATTCTATCAATAAAGATCCATGTTTTCTTGAAAATTTTAAAACAATAAAGAAGATATTTGTAAAATTTTTTTACAATCAAATAAAACTAAAAAATTACAAAACACATATTTTAAAATTTAGAGAATATATAATTTTCATATATTCTCTGGCCTTATTTCAAAATTAATTTTCTTATAATGTTGTATGGACTTAAAAATATATATATTGGTACGCGAAAATTCCTATCTTTCCAACTTTATTGAAAAGTAATAATAGTTTTTTTTATCACCTTTATCTTTGTTGTAAATTAGTAATAATTTTATTGTTTCCAAGTACCAATAAACTCATTAATTTTACTATTACCAAGAGCCTTTTTATTTATCATAAATTCAACAATAAAGATTAGTAAGGAAAATCTTACAAGTAATATATAAGTCTCGAAATATCCTAAGCTATTTTGTTTCAGTGCTTCAGCTCTTATAAATCCACTGGCAGCTTAGTGTAGGGTATTTCCCAAGTCTCTATGAGGTATTACCCGACCATCTGTTGGCCTGCAGCATCCGTTGCAGCCGCCTGACTGGGCAGTTGGCCAAAATTAGCCCCTATATCAGCCAACATCCCCCTCCACATTTCAAGAGATACTATGTATAAATGTATCTATATGTTTTATGTACGTGATCTTGGGCACGTGCCTTTCCTCGCCCCGAAAGAGATCCCCCCAGCTGCTGTCACGGTGCTGGGATAAACAACCACCAGCGGAAAATAGGAACAAATTCGGAATTACAGATGAAAGTTATTTAAGCCACAGGGAATTGTAAATGAGGAATTACAGGCCGGCTGACAAGTTCCCCGCTCCAGCTTTAGACTCCCGGAAAATCAAGTCGAATAACCCGAAAACGTGCCGGCTATAAATATATAGGGAAAACTGAAAGAAAAAAGAAAACCAAAAGCGAAAGGTCACCTTGACTAACTTGGCTGAATGGAGCCGAAAATTCTGGAGAGCAAAGAGTGCGAGCCGGTGAGAGCAACGCTCGCTCACTTTCACAACGCCTCCCAGGCCGTTTCGTCATTCATCCTGGCGCAGCAGCTGCGACGCCGGCCAAGGCAGCAGAAACAGCTGCCTACACTCAGCAAAATAGGGTACTATGAATATTCAGAATATCTAGCAATTACATTAAATAAAGCTTGAAAGAAAATGTTTTGGATGAGAGAAAAATTTTCTTAAATAATTAAAATCAAAATAATAATCTAGTATATTATAAAAATAAGATAAATTGTATAAAAAGAATTTGTATTTGATTTATTTGCTTCTCCATTAAATTTTTAGTTATTTAATATAATTTATAAACTTTAAAACATTTTCTAAAGCAACGTATATTGAAAGAAATATACGAAAGGATTGCCATTGCAAAAATATCCTTTAATCATAATCATTATATCTTGCAATATGCTTAATAAATTCTTATATTTCCCATACAAAATTTTCTCTCAGTGCCTGGGCCTGAGGAGAAAATAGAAAGAGAGGTATTGAGTGAAAGAGCGGCTGCGGAGGCTACAAAATCCAGCGGCGGCGGCAGCTAAATTCCAAAGCAGCCGTGTGGAGTGCGAACAGTTCGCAACGAACCCGCTAACTGAACGGAACGTCAAAGACCTCAAAATACAGAGGCGCCAAAAATAAAATCCAGTGAACAAAAGTGAATTTAAACAAAACCAACCAAATATCAAAAAAGTAAGCAGTATCCAAAGAAAAGTAATTACTTAGTGACTTAATAAACTATAGTTTTCAAAGGGTTCATTTCCCTTGAGCCTGGCTCACTTCCTGCCTCATCAAAGTGCATTCAACTTTCAACGGTCAAGTGCAAGTCCGAAAAACGAATTCCAGTTCGAAATCCATCGCCGCCCTTGGCCTTCCGCACGGGTACTGTTATTAGGGTGTAGCCAGGGGGAGGCAAAGTGGCTGCCAATTGGGCGTACTTTCACTTTCGCTTTCATTGAGAGCATGCGCCATGCCCGAAACAGCTGTTTGTGGCTGGGATTGGGATTGTTTTTGACAGGGGTGACGTCGTCGTAAAGTGGAACAACCGCATTTGACTTTGAGAGAAGGTCATTCGAAATAGGCCCAATTTAACGTGGCAAGTTTTAGAAGCTTGCAACAGGTGAAAAATATTGATATTAAAGTGAGGAATTTCGGATATTAAAAATAGTGCAGCTGGTCATAAATTTCTAAGATTCAATTAGCAAACTTATAGTTCTGGGTTTGAAATAATGTTAAAGTTAAATGAGAAATCTGTTAAACATGAGTTTTAATTAGAAAATATGGTTAAGTTTTAACAATACAAATTAGTTTCTATACAAATGTGGAAAATACAGGAAAATAAATAATTAAAACAAATTTTTACTATTTCATGTGGCCTGTTTTGTTACACACTCTAAATATACAGTATACCTATTTGTGATTTCCCAGTAAAAAATAAGCTGTGCTCACTCAGCCATAAATCATTATATTGTTTATATCTTCGTGACATTTCTCTGACACCTCAAAACCCATTTACTATTTTTTTATTTTTTTGCCGCACCCATAAGATTCTTTAGAACTCACAAGTGCAGTCGTAATTCAAGCCAGGAAAACACTCAGACTGAAGCAGATTCTAATTAAAAACGTGCCACATGTTTAAATAAATATTTTCCCACTGATAACAGTCACCGCTTCAATATGCACTCTTAATCGCCGGCAATCTAATCTTAACCCCAATATATATTGCAAACATTGGCAACAAACTCAACTTTGGCCCGAACCACCACCACTTTTCCGAGTCCAGATAAGGCTGAGCTCTACGTCATGGTGATTTATACTGTTAAACAGTCATCGGCAAATAATCAAATACCTCATCATGAGAAACACCCAGTAATTGGATTTGTGAAATTGCCTTAATGGTTTTCCTGATAAGATTTCGTAGGACGTAGTCCCCGAATCAGTAATAAAGCGATTTTCGAGAGGATTAATTTCAAAATGTTTTGAATTGATTGCATTGATAAAAGCCATTCCCTTTGGGCCAACATTTGATATAAATAATCGAAACGAGATAACGGAGGAAGAAGACCCTAATTGAACACGAGTGAATATCATGAGTGTCACAAGTTTGGCTCTTTGAATTGCTATATAAAAGAGACAAAATCAGCATTAGTTAATTTTTTCGGCAATGTTTTCGGTTCGGTCCGGTTGCGTGGTGTGGCGATGTCGCTTTTCTGTCATTAATACGACCTTCGTGAAGGTTAAAGAACGCCAACTAAACTGTATGTCTGTGTGTGTGTTTTAGGGGGGAAAGAGAAAACTCTCTTCCTCAAAACAAATTAAACAAAAAAATTGTGATGTTTTGGTTAATAAAATTAGCCGCTTTATGTGAGAGGCACGTGATGGTAATGAACAAGATACTTTTAATAGAGGAAAATTATTTAGAAATTTTTGACACACAAATTACTAACTCTTGAATAAGGTTTAATGTGTTATGTTTTTTATTTAATAAGCAATAAAATTCAACAAATATTTCCCCGTCTTTCCCCCAGCAATGGCCGCCATTAAGGACAGTCTGTTGGCCCAAGTTGCCGAGGTTCTGCCCAGCTCCGGGCACAAGGTCACCGTGGTGGGCATCGGCCAGGTGGGCATGGCCAGCGCCTTCAGCATCCTGGCTCAGAATGTCTCCAAGGAGGTCTGCCTCATCGATGTCTGTGCCGACAAGCTGCAAGGCGAGCTGATGGATCTGCAGCATGGCTCCAACTTCCTCAAGAATCCCCAGATCACGGCCAGCACTGACTTTGCCGCCTCGGCCAACTCGAGGCTGTGCATCGTGACGGCTGGAGTGCGCCAGAAGGAGGGCGAGTCCCGTCTGTCCCTGGTGCAGCGCAACACCGATATCCTTAAGAACATTATTCCCAAGCTGGTGGAGGTAAGTCTAGTTAGCTCTTTAATTTGAAATCTATTATTAATAAGTATTTCCCTTACAGTACAGTCCCGATACCATCTTGCTGATGGTCTCCAATCCCGTGGACATCATGACCTATGTGGCCTGGAAGCTGTCCGGCCTGCCCAAGAACCGTGTCATTGGCAGCGGCACCAACCTGGACTCGTCCCGCTTCCGTTTCCTCATGTCCCAGCGTCTGGGTGTGGCTCCCACCTCTTGCCACGGCTGGATCATCGGCGAGCACGGCGACAGCTCGGTGCCCGTGTGGTCCGGTGTGAACATTGCCGGCGTGCGATTGCGTGAGCTGAACCCCACCCTGGGCACTGGCGAGGATCCGGAGAAGTGGAACGAGCTCCACAAGCAGGTGGTGGACTCCGCCTACGAGGTGATCAAGCTAAAGGGCTACACCTCCTGGGCCATTGGCCTGAGCACTGCCTCCCTGGCCTCGGCCATCTTGCGCAACACGAGCAGCGTGGCCGCTGTTTCTACCTCCGTTTTGGTGAGTCTAATTTTTAATTTAAAATATTTTGAATTAAATTTAATATTTGTAACATTTTATTAAAATTTTCCCTTCCTTATGTTCCAGGGTGAGCACGGCATCGACAAGGATGTGTTCCTCTCGCTGCCCTGCATCCTGAACGCCAACGGCGTCACCTCCGTGGTGAAGCAGATCCTCACTGCCACCGAGATCGAGCAGCTGCAGAAGTCGGCCAACATTATGGCCGATGTCCAGGCCGGACTCAAGTTCTAAGTGGAAACAAACACCATTCGCATTTCGGGAAGAAAAAAAAGGGAAAACCAAACACACAACACAAACCACAGAGCAGAATGCTAATTTTAGTCTAATTTTGGAGCTCTGAAGAGATGCCTCATCAAGTATTTCTGACTACCAATGTTTATTTTTAGTACACACCTCTCAATTTATTTATTATTTTTATGGATTAGCTTTTGTGTGTGTTCGCACAGAAATAAACTGTTTAAAATTTAAGTTTAACTCAGCAAGAAGTTTTTATTTTGGTGGTTTCTTTCTGTACTTTTGTGTTTCTTTGTTGTTTTTATTATTATTCGGTGAACACACAATCTCTACCACTTAAGGAAAGTAATTTTAAGGCCACTCTTGAGAAATTCCCTTGGGATAATGATCAGAGTCAGACAACAACCGCCGCTACCTCATTAGCGTAAATATTGCATCGTGAACCGAAACAAGTTCTAGTCAAATTTACAGCCCTAACTTATATATAACTAAACGAAATATTCATTTAGTGGAAATATACATTTTAATGAATAAAAATTTAGCACCTAGTTATATTTCGAGCACAAATCACCTAAAATTAATGCGATTAATTGACGGAAAAAAGAAATGAATGAAGCTGGCAAGTATTTCCATATTGAGGCACGATCGGTTTGAGATCGAGTATCTATAGTAGCCAGTCTGGCCAGATATGCGCCATTATCTGGCCGCTCTTTCGGGGCTCAAGATAGATTTTTTTTTGGGGCGGAACAGCAGACAATGGCCAGACAGGGTGACAGACGTGCTGCAAGTAAAGCAAAAATAGCAACCGAAATCGTAAACCTCAACTGCAAGATAAGAGAGTCGCGCAGGTGATAAAACCAGACTATATAAGAGCCCAACTCTTGGCTTTTCGATACGAGAAAGCTTAAGTCGCCATGCAGAAGAGCACAGTTCGGTTTGTGGTGGTGGCAATCTGCCTGATCTGTCCATCTTGGGGAGCAGCTTCACTGGAGGATAAGTCTGAAAGATCCCTAAGCATAGATGGAGTCCAAAAGCAGAACCTAAAGCTGCTGACCGAGCAGCTTAACCGCGGCTGGCGGGCTTTCTGTAAGTTACAAAATCACATAAAATATATATATAGAAGTTCCTCATCATCATCGCCAACTCTTCCAGGTGATGCCCCGGTGGACGAGGGTGTCATGTCCCTCTTCCAGGGCATTAATCCCAGCGATGCCCGGCTTCATGTGATGACCATTACCAACCAGAGCGTGGAACTACCCATCAAGTCAATTTCTCAGCTCAAGGACTTCGATATCAGTCCGGAACGCAAGACCCTAGTCTATGTGAATGCCTTTCACACTGCCGATAGCTACTTCAGTGTCCAGGAGCACTTGACCCTGCTCCAGAATAGCCGCCGGGATCTCAATGTCATTGTGGTGGACTTTGCCAAGGATGTGGCCCAGCTCTACTATGCCGTGCGTCATCATCTCTCCGTGGATGGTTACTTTGTTTACAAACTAGTCAGAGCTCTGAAGGATGCCGGCATAGCGGCGCAGGACATTACCCTGGCAGGACATTCGGTGGGTGCGAATATAGCTGCTCTGGGAGCCAAGCTTTTCGCCAAGGAAACCAAACAGTTGGTGGGACAACTGATAGCCATCGATCCGGCCACAATGTGTCGCACCACCGACATTCTGGTGAAGCAGGGAGTCGCTTCGCGGGTGGTGACCATCCACGGCGAGGGGGATGTCTTTGGTGTGAGGGTTCCTCTGGGTCACATTGACATATATCCGAATGGCATTGGCTATTTTCCCAGAAGGAAACTCCAGCCCGGCTGCGAGTCCAAGGTCTGCAGTCACATGTATCCCTTTGTGCTCTTCATGGAGGTGAGGTTTCTTGAAGTTTTTAAGGAATATTATTTCTATTTATTGATTTATTTTTAGGCTCTTATCGAGGGCGTGATGATTCCGGCCACCAAATGCGATAGTTGGGCCAAGTTCCGGCAGGGCGACTGCAATTACCAGGACACCATCAACATAGGTCTTATATATCCAGCCACGGCCAAGGGTCTATACTTTTGCCTGACCCAACCGAATCCTCCCTTTACCTACATGGAGCATGGTCTTCGGTACAAGACGAGACGTCCTGAGAAGTCCTTGAACCCTAAGTCTTCTTAGTTTATGTTTTTATGTTGTGTAAATTGTAGTTTTTAGTTAAATTATTAAAGTATTTTTAGTTAAATTATGCTGGGTTTTCTTTGTTAGAAACTTATATGGAAAAGCCTGAAATTATGCATTGGTTTTATAGAAAAATATTGCCAGACTTGTGGAATTGTTTAACTTCATGGAACTGAAGCGTTAAATAGCTTAATTTAATTTAATTAATGTGTGAAATGTGGTTTTATTTAGAACTTTACAGTTTTTTACAACATTATAACAAGCTTTTCATATAGTTTTTATTATTATTGTTATGAACTGATCTCTCTTTTATTTTTCTTTCTCTTCTTTTGTCCAAAACCTCTCTCTTTCTCTTGTCTAATCTCTGGCCTAAAGCCAAAGCCGAATCAGCTGATTAACCCCATCGAAGCCAATTCTCCATTATAGCTCAAAGAGAGTGAAGAAAGCCAAAGAGAGGCTACAGACTCTCTGTAGCTTACAAGGGCTTAGTAAAAGGGGGGAGCTTGAAAATTAGAGATCTACTTAATAAATGATTTTAAATACTTATTTTTTTCTGTATTCAAAATCATAAAAGTTGTAAAATAAACTTACTGACACCTAATTTTTTAATATATTTTATTGTATTAAAAATAGCTCCCCTTTCCCCTACTCACCGCTCCTGAAGCCCGCCTATACAAACACACCGCTCGCTCGCTCGTTGCCCCATCTCGTCGCCTACCTGTTGCCAACTGGGAAAAAAATGAGTTAAGAGCCGCTCGTGGCCAACTCTGGAGCGCAGTTTGGTTGAGTTCGTCGAGCGGTCAGGTTGCCCGGCGGTCCGCAACGCCATCGTAGTCGGAGTCGCAGTCGAGCTTCAAGTGTCCAGCGGTAAACCCGTCGTCGCGCTGTCGGTACGTGGAGCCCAAAGTCAGTTTGAAACTGAAAAAAAAAAAAGCTAAAACACTGAGGCTGAGCTGGGGCTGAGCACTCGCCAGTTGATCGTGCGGAACCCCCATTGAAGTCTGAAAAAAAAAGAAAAAAAAAATTATACACAAAAACAGACGCATTTCTGTTGCTGTTTTTGCGTGTTTGCAATCAACAAATAAATGTTTTCAAATCCAAGTGTGTTAAGTGTAACAATATCCGATATATGGAGTGGCATCGAAGAGAACAAACTTAAAAAATTTAACTAAAAATAGAAACACTTTTGGCAGACACTCAATATAAATTTCAAGCTCATATGATCCGAGCTGAGCAGCTTCCGACACTTACAAAAAATTAAACATTGATCTTTGAGCTTAACTAAAAAAATATATTTTATCTTTATAAAAATCAAAAAACATAAGAATACAAAATAAGTTTTCTCATTTATTTCCTAATTATAATGTTATTAATAACTTGCCAAAATTGATCTCTCTCCCTAGTCTGATCTTGATTTTTTCTCTGTGCCCCAACCGCACACGTATCCATTAGGCCGAGTATCTCTGTATCTTTGTATCTGTAATCGTAAACGCGTCGCACGCCAGCGCGTGTCTCTAGCTCTAAACGGCCTAGGCGGCTCCGTAAACTAAGCTCCCAGCTCCCAACTGGTCAAGTTTACTTTTATTTACGTTTTTTCTCCTCTTTTTATTTGTGTTTTTTTTTTTTTTAAGAGCCGCTTAGGTGTGCAGTCGGCATTCTATTGAATTTTTGTGTGTCTGCCAGAGCGAATTCGGATGCAATTTTTCAATTGAAAATGCTTAATGAGTGAAGAGCAATTAAAAAGATATATATATATATATGCACATATAGAAATGTCTATAAATAGCAGGGGAGTAATGGAGTAATTGCGGATTGTATAATCTAAACAAACGAATGATAAATGAATTGGAAAATGACGAAAATTCAGCTTGAGCCACGGACAGTAAATTACCAAAACAACAATTTATGCTAATTGATATTTTAATATTTGTTAACCATTGAAGAATTGCAACTTTTTCATTATTTATTCCCCCTTTTTGGATGCACAATTAAGTAATTATTTTGTTAATCATTTATCTGTGTTTATTGCCACAGCATTCAATTTACATAATTTGTTAGTAATTAGTGGAAAAATAGTTAAAACGAGGCAAGAAATAAGATAACAAAAGGGGTTTTAAACAGAGAAACATATTTTGAAGATTAAAATATAAGAGAAGACATATTCCTGATTTTACAATAAGAAATATTTAATCAATAAATAACTAAAATTTAATTGATTTATCGATAGCTCACTGTGATAACATTTTAATAATTTAACAAACACATTCATTTCTTGCCCAAAAGTGCTGTTTAAATCGCTTCAATGACACTTAATGAGTTTATGGAGAACGCTAACAATGCTAACAAGGAATCGGCTCCGCTGCCTAGATATATATCGGCTTTATTGTGTGCTAATGAGGGCCCCCGAAACAGCTCCCACCGGGTACTTTATTCTGGGA
Source organism: Drosophila seguyi (assembly GCA_008042675.1). Lineage (NCBI taxonomy): Eukaryota > Metazoa > Arthropoda > Insecta > Diptera > Drosophilidae > Drosophila > Drosophila seguyi. The sequence goes on along the minus strand of VNJU01003920.1, from coordinate 96,968 downwards.
ACGACTCAAGCCGGAAAAAGTGCAAGTCGAAGCGGGGGGCTTGGATTGGAAAACAATCCATTGACTCACTTGGTAAACAAATCGTTGAGCGAATACGTCAGAGGAAAAGTGAAATTTTATACAAACCAAAATAATTACTTATATATATATTCGTCACCCATCAAAGTCGGCAAGTCGGCAAGTCTCTTCTCTTTGTGTGATTATCGCGTATACGCAGTGTGTGCTTTGCTAGAAGCTGCATCTCTTATCTCTGACAGCTTGTTTAACGTGTTAAATATATTACCACAGAAGGTGGACATCAAGATTATACATATCTCCAGGCAGGTCAATAGTTAGTATTTGTCTCCCCGAAACATGTCTGGCTTTCCGACAAATTGCGAAACTTTCAGACATCAGATAGAACGAGTATAAATAACATATCCGAGAAGCACGACGACGCCGACTATCTTTAATTGTTGCAAAACTGCAAAACAATCGGTGTAATCTAGCGCCATCGTGACTTAACTTGGCCTAGACCTCGGAGAGGGAGAAAAATAATAACCTGTTGCTGGGTCTTGCATTCCTGAAGATCGGCTATGTTTGTAAACGAAATTAACGCGCCAAAGTGAAAATTCCCATCTAGTATATATATCTTCAAGCTATACCCGGTATATATGCATATGTAGAACCCGTTCTGGGGGCTTATGCAAATATTTTTGCAGCCAAGAAGCTTGCATACAGGTTTCAAATCGTCGCTTTTACAAAGCCAAGTTGATAACGCCCGAAAAAAACCCTCTCTGGGATCGTTCGATTAATCAAAATCGCTGAGGAGAGAAACGCAACATAAACGGAATTAATCAAAAGTCGAAATAAACAGAAAACAGACGAAAAGCGGGAAACAATAAAGACATGTGGCGCTGACTGGGCATAATTATACAGAGAAACTGCCGAAATTTTTGCCCATCCCAAGGTTTCTGCCGAAAAAAAAATACGACAAGAAATTAAGAAAAAAAAAAGTAAATAACAAGCTGAAAGTCCCAACATCAAGCTCGTTTCGCCAAGAGTATTGGGAATATTTTGGGAAAATCCTGGCAGCAAAAGTGATCTTTAAGTACCCCAAAAAAGCCTCAAAAGAGAACCCATAATAATTGTGTTTACAAGGTGAAGATCGTAATAAACTAAAGTGCTCAAAAATACCTTTAATAAATGTTATATGGGTTTAATCCTACATAGTCATAGGTTCACCCACATTTCACCCAAACCGATGAAAGTGCATAGTTTACAATTAATATAAAGTACAAAAAAAAAACACACAGAAATAGGTGGAAAAAGCAGCCACGAAAACTACACAGAAAAACTCTTCGATACGTGACGGAATTTAAGCTGAGCTCTTTCATCGGGGCCCTCCAGTATTTGCATGGATTGCACTGGTATTAACGTTAACGTTATAACGTAAAACACCGCGGCAGTGGCGCATGTGTGTTGCCTTTTACAGTTTTACAATATTTCTTTCTGTAAAGCCTCTTGGTGTATTACATTTTAGCATATTTTTTTGTTCCTGAATAGGCACTTAGTAGTTTTCTTGGCTACCAAAATTTATTTAGCATTATGAGGAGTTTACAAAAAATTTGTGGGAAAAATCAGGTGATCTTCCTTGCGTTTATATTAATATGTGACTTTAAGAGGGTTTCTTAACTAATTTTTTGTGTTCGGGATCCTATTTTAGTGCCCAACCCTGATCTACTGATTTATACATAAATAAATTCTAAAAAAATTAAAAACAATATTCAATTCAAATGCCTGAATTTTTAGGGTGTTAATTGCCTAAAGACTACTGTATTTCTTATTGTTGCTGCTGTTTTTATTATTATTTTTTTTCAGGAGAAGCTTACAAAAGCCAGTGGCTCGGAGAGGGAGCCTGATAGAGCGGCGGGGGTGTTGCAGAGAGCGAGAGGGATTGCCGTTGATGCGGCGCTGCTTTCAATGACGCGACAACAAAAGCAATTAACAAAATTCGCGTACGAAATCGAGCGACAACAAGAAAAGCAGCAACCATTTGGCCTTCTCCAATATTGGCAGCGGCCTAGCGCCGGCAAAAACAACAACCATAAAAACAAATTGTTTGCGATTAAATAAACAAAAACAAGATCAGTAAGAAATAAAACTAAGTCAAAGGCGTAGAGGCAAAGGAGAGACATTAACAAACAATGACAGTCTCATATGCGGGTGAAGTGCCAAATGGAAGCAGCTTTGGTTGCTTCTGGAAGATCCTATGGAAGTGAGTATTGTTAAAAATTAACATATAATTAAATATTTAATTTAAAAACATAAGTCAAAAATTGGAATTAATAGAAAGTAAATCAAACTCTATTTTAATTAACAAAATTCTCCTAAAAAAAAGAGAGATATCTCAAAGTGCTCCCGGCACTAACTGGGTCAACACCCAAGAGTTACCGATTCCGGGGATTTTTCCGCATTACTCATAGCCATCCACCTGTCCCCAGAGTGTTTACCAACGCAATTAACATCCGATATTCCCAACTTCTCTCTCTATATAGAGAGAGAGAGAGCAGCTCTATTGACAGATCAGGTTATTTTTTTTTTATTTTTGTTTTTAGTTTTTAGAGTGTGTGTAACCCCCACAGTTTGCTTTAATTGTTTCCCCCGCCAAGTGCAGTCACTCGTAACTGGGCAGTTAGAATAGCAATGGCTATATAGCGTCCAGTTCCAGTTACAGTTGCACAGTTCCAGTTTTCGCCATTCAAACGAGAAAAGAACTCGCTGGAAGCGCCGATGATAAGGCACACCACGTTTTGTAATGGTTTTACTAATTGAAAACTTATGCAAGGCAATATTTTCACTGCTGCGAGAATGTAAAAATTAGCTAAAACGTGTTGTTTATGACTCAAGCCCTTTGTTTGTAAATAAAAAGGTTTTTTTAAATTACAAACTTTTCGAAATTTCTTGAAATCTAGAAATGTATTTCTTTGGAGAAAACAAATTAAATAATTGTAACGAGTAATCAGAACTATATATCTTTAGAATGCTTAAATTATTTGCTTCGAAAATTTCGCTTTTTATTTTTTATGTAATTAAATAATTACAATATTTTTTTCACCTGTAAAAAAAACCTATGAAACTCCAAAAAGTAGTCTTTTAAAGTATTTTAAGATCAAACATGTTGCGCAGAAAATTGTACAATATTTTTTCACCTATAAAAATTCCCAAAAATTAAACTATAAAACTCCAAAAGGTTCTCTTTTGAAGTATTTTAAGATCAAACATTTTGTGCTAAAAATTTTAATTATAACAATTTATTGATTTTTCAAACCATACCTAGTCAATGATTTTTTTTTTTTTATCAAGATGAAGATATATATTTAAAAATGAATTGTATAGTAATATTTAATTAAATAATAATATAGAGTAATATATTTCAACTCCATCCACCATCCCTAATCAATGCCTTAGCAACCCAACATTTTTATTGAGAAAAAGGCCACAGAAACCTTGATCAAAACAAACAGAACGAAGACCCCACCTGTATAGGTACCAGTTTCAAAGCGGTTATGCCAATCATTACTTATACAAATATTTTTGTCTGTTCATTTTTTTTTTATAACGTATCAAATCACACTTTGAGACATTAGAATTCAGTGGAAGAGACATGCAAGACAGAAATACCCCCAAAAAACAAAAAACAGAACTAGCGACCCATTAAAATCGAAAATCTATCTGAAATTATGATGATTAAGGGAGAAGGGGACATGGATAAATGGCTAAATGAGGAAATCGGTTGCGATCGCAGCGACAAAAACCAGTTAGTTACAGTTCGAAGTCGGCTAAGCTCTTTAATTTAAAAATTTTTAAAAACAATTTATTTCCCTTTTTAAAATAGATGGCGCGGCAGCGTTTACAAATTGGTGTGGCGGGAATTAATTGCGTATTTGTGTTTATACTATACCATAAATGTTATCTATAGATTTGGCCTGACGGAAAGTCAGCAGTCGTGAGTATTACTTGAAGTTGTGTACTATATTTTAGGACTTATAATCTTGTTTTTATGCTGACAGAATATTTAAGAAAATTCGCCTGTACTTTGGACAGCAGGGTGAGAGTATACCCATGTCCTTTGTGCTGGGCTTCTATGTAAATCTGGTGGTAAAACGTTGGTGGGAGCAGTACCGCCTTCTGCCCTGGCCAGATACGTTGGCCCTGTTCATTAGTGCAGCCATTCCCAACTCTAATGGAGGTGTTAATGTAAGAATATTAATGAATATTAATTAGGAAAATTAATGATATATTAAATATACTATAAAAACAGAACGAGACAGGTCGCCTGATGCGTCGCAATATAATGCGCTATATGGTCCTGGCCTATGTGATCACTCTCCAGAGGATTTCCCTGCGCGTAAAGCGTAGATTTCCCACCACCCAGCATCTGGTGGATGCGGGTCTTATGCACGAATCCGAGATGAAAATCTTTGAGGCCTTGAATGCCAAGAGTCCCATGTCCAAGTACTGGATGCCCCTGGTCTGGGCCACAAATATAATCAATCGAGCGAGGAAAGATGGTCTTATAGCCTCGGATCATATAGTACAGACCATTTTGGTGGAACTCTCGGATATACGTAGACGTTTGGGTGGCCTAATAGGCTACGATACGGTCTGTGTTCCTTTGGTCTACACGCAGGTGAGTTGTTTCATTATAATAACCTTGTAAAATATATTTTAATATATTTTAAAACCTCTGTTTTAAGGTGGTCACCCTGGTGCTGTACACCTACTTTATAGCCGCCCTTTTGGGTCGCCAAATGTTGCCGCAAGTCCTGGATCGCAATGGTCGCGAGGATCCCGATCTGTTCTTTCCCCTTTTCACCGTTTTGCAGGTGAGTGTTGCCAATTGAATTATTTCCACGAATTATTTACTTAAGACGGCGTTGAGAAGTAATCTTAATTTGCACGTTCCGGCTTATTTACCATAAATCAGAGTCCATTTTGCACGTCTCGGCGTTTTGTAAAAGTTTAAAAACTTGTTGCGGTTTTTTGTTATTCATTTTAGTGGGTTTTTTTTTGTATTGCTTTTGTTTTAGGCAAATGTAATGGCTATACCTTGTTAACGATATGCCACAACTTTGCTCTATATATCATGATAGGGCCTGTTGTTATTTTTTTGCTTTGGTTTCTGCGGTTCTCAGCCGGGGACAGATTTCAAGTGCCTTATGTAAACGATTCGCGGTCACGTTCCCCGCAATATATTGACATTTTGGTTGGCGCTCAGAGTCTGTGTATTTTCCGATATAAATCTGCAACAAGTGTTTAGCTATCATTATTAACTGTTAATGTGCATTCCACCGTACACCGTATTATTTTTTTTTAAGCTTAAGCCTCACAAAAAAAAGTGAATGGTAATGGGAATGGGAATTCTGGCAAAGCTCTCCCTGACGTGCCTCGAAATCGTTCTCGAGTTCTGCTGAAATTCTCTGTTGTATTTTTTTATATGTTTTATGTGCTGTAATTAACCGATCCTATCGCATTCAATTAATCTCCGCAGTTCGTTTTCTACGTGGGCTGGCTGAAAGTGGCCGAGGTGCTAATCAATCCCTTTGGCGAAGATGACGACGATATTGAGCTCAATTGGCTCATTGACAGGCACATTAAGGTGAGTTTAGAATGTTTTGTTAAGATTTAAGTAAATTTAATTATAATTAGGTAGGAAAAAAGCAACGAAAAAATGCGAAAAGCTCAAAAAAAATACTAAATAGTTTCACGGAAACATTGATTTTGCTTATGAAAAAGTTTACTTTACAGTAAAACACTTATAATTATGGGTTTCTTATAGGAAACATTTTGGAGTAACTTATAAATTAGTAAAATTAGAGCATTATTTCGTATAAATAATAATTTGATATTGATTATAATTTATACATTATTAAATAATACAAATATTAACTCAGCTTCGGTTACTGATGAGGACACTGGCAATTCCATTTACAGACTGCTACTTATCTCTGACAAGATCATTGTTTCTTTAAAACATAAACTCACATTTTGATTAACTAATTTAAACAACAAAATTTTAACTTAATTTACAAACAATTTCAAACTCCTTATAAAATCTTTTAAGCCTCATATCAAATTATATTCCAAAGTTAACATTCTATTAGCCATCAAGTTAACGCAATTCCAACTGACACGTTGTCTATACTCCAACCAGGCGTTATTACTTGTTAATAAGCAGTGGCAATAATTCCTGCGGTGTATGTGACCATAAAGCAATCATTTAAATAATTTCATTCGTGAAGCAAAAATTAAAAACAAGCGAAAGATCCCCGCTTAAATTTCCAAAAAAAAAACCTGTATAACTTTGAATTAAATTCATTTAGCATAAGGCAGATAAATTCCTGGCTTTTCAAATTAAATTACCAACCTCCAAATATCGGAACAGATGGCCCAAACACCAAAATTCTGATCCAAAATTCTTAGAACAAAAGCGATTAAGTCAAACCTTGAGCAAGCATTGCTCCCCACATCCGCAAGATACTTATTGTGTATCTTGTCGTAGGGTAATATCCATAATTATAGTTTTCAGAGATTTCGCAGTATTATGACTGTTAAGATCTCGAGTCGGATTCGCTAATTGGGTTAGCGTGCTAGCTAAGTAAAGATTTTTGCGCTCTTGAAGCGATAATCGCCTGAGTCAGCCACTTCTTGGACTGCTGCTGAAAAGGAGAAGAACAAGTCTGTCTGCCACGTGCTAAAAATAACAGGCATTCTCCACATAGCCAAGTTTTTGCAGGAAAAAGAAGTTAGAGGGATGCTGGAGTTGAAAATACACTTTTTGAAGAATTTGAAATGTAATCATAATTATTAAAAAATATATTTCATTAAAAGAAGGTTTGCAAAGTTATTTTCCAGCTCTATTAAAGACCTTAAACCGTTTCAGGTATATTTAAAAATTATTATTCAACTTGTTCTTAAGTAATATAAAATGTTGATATATAAAATAAATTCTTAAAAAATATATTTCATGGATAGAAAGCTTATAAAGTTATTTTCAAGCTCAATTAAACCCTAAAGAACTCTTAGGAAAATTTAAAAAATATTTTTTAACTTGTTCTTAAGTAATATAAAATGTTTCTTTGCAAAGTATATTTTTATTTATTCACATTTTAGTCATTCTGTCTCTTAATCACAAATATTTCAATGCACATTTCATATCTAATATTTAAAAAGATCTGCAAATATTCATTAAAGTTCACGTAATCCTTTTTTAGAATTTAAATGTCACATTTAATAGCTAAATATTATATCAGAACTATTTTTAATCGGTCTTGAATAGGAGTAAACACATTTCTGTTTAAACCAGAAAATGATTTATGAGCCTTAGATAAATTGTAATTGAGACTAAGCCGCAAACTAGTTTTTTTAAGCCGATAGTAAAAACATATTAATTGCAGTGACAGTGATTTAGTTGGGCATTTACAACTGACAAATGGAATGAGCAAAGCTTTATTTAAATTTATTAAATGTAAATACATTTTCCAGCTAAGAAAAGTACATAAATCCAGTTAAAACTGGAAAAAATCTTAACTAAGAATCAGGGCATCAGACTTCGCCTATATAACCCTTAAGATGACTGGAGTTTTTGGACTTTGTTGTGTTAGGAGATGGCTCCTCGAGTGTGTGTGTGCAGTTCGTGTTTGTATCTGTGTTTTTGGGGCCTGCCGTTGCTTGCAATTATTTACAAAAAGCCAGCAGCAGCAGCAGCAACAGCAGCAAAAGTAAATTGAAAACAGGTTTTTGTTCAAAAAATGAGAGAAAAAAAATCAACAAAAATAAACGCAGGAAAAAATCCGAACAGAAAACATTGAAACCTCTTTTGTAGAGCTTTTTTTTTATCGGGAGTTTGTGTGTGATTAGCAGAGTTTTGCTGGGTTTGGGAAATGCATCCACAAATGCCTCTCGTTTTGGCCCGGTTATCAGCCGTGAGAGGGGGGTTAATGTTATGGCCAAGCAGAGCAAAAGGTTCCACACAGACGCCCAGACGTGACTCTCTGGCAAATGGCAAAATGATTAACCAAATGAGTGTTTTTTTCTACATTTTTCCCCCTTTTATTATTATTACCTTTTGCCTTAGTTTTAGTTTCTGTTGTGGGCCGTGTGTGTTATGGAATAATTAAAAAAAATAAACTTGTAAACAATTTCACTTTTTCTTTTGTCTCTTCGATGTGGGCCACACTCTCAACTGGCTCAATTGCCGTGACGCAATTGGGGTTTAAGAGCCGCCGGAATCGCGAATGGCGAACACGTTCCGATTTATAGAGGGCCCTCGATCTGATCCACTTGTGTTGATTATTATTAACTTTCAGGCCGCCTACATGATCGTGGACGAGATGCACGAGGAGCATCCGGAGCTGCTGCGCGATCAGTACTGGGAGTGTGTGGTGCCCAAGGATCTGCCCTATACAGTGGCCTCGGAGCACTACCGCAAGGACGAGCCCAAGGGATCGGCCGAGAAGTACAAGGTTAAGAAGGAGGACGCCATGTATGCCAACATAATGCCCGGCGGAGGCAAGAGGATGCTCAGCGATGATGTCTATGCGGATTATGTGAGTAATGAGAGGTCTAAGACATTGCCTACAATATTATTTAAAAATAAATTAATAACTTTACATTATTTATAATATTTTAAAATATTATTTCAACAGGAAAGCGTTGATACTCCCATGGTGGAGCGGCGGAAGAACAACTGGCTCGTGCGTCAGCTTTCCCGCATGGGATCTATGCGTAGCCAGTCCACGGCCTACTCCTCCGGCGGATTGCCTTTTAACCGGAATCGCCTGAACTCTGTGTATTCTAGTCCCGAGTCCGGACTGCCGCTGACCATCCTGCAGCAGCAGCAACTGCAGCAGCAGCAACAGCAGCAGCAGCAACAGCAAACAGGATCACAGCCAAGTAAATCCAGTCTCTATGGGAAGTTTGTGCACCGCAAATCCATACGAGCTCAGAGGCAGTTGATCAAGCAAAGTGAGTAAAAAAAATATATTTTAAATATGAAATTAAAAAACTAACACCTTAAAACTATAAACTATTTATTAATACCTTTCTTTTTCACCCAAAAGTATGCTTATAATATATATACATTCCCCTCTCAACAGACTCCAAGCTCAATGGCTTGAATGTAAATGTGGCCAAGACCACCAGGCCCAGGATACCCACACCGGAGGTGACCAAGGATGGCAACACCAATCCAGGTGAGTAAATTCCCTAAATTAAGCACCTGCAATGCTCTGTCTCTCTCTCTAAATGCACCACTTCACACCTTGTAGCCACCAGCTCGGTCCTTATGGCAACCCAGCAGCTGAGCACACCCAGCGCACCTCCACCGGGCATGTACCCATCCTCCTACGCACCCGACACCCTACTGCACCACCAGGAGAGCGGCCAGGTGCTGGGCACGCTGCTCCTCTCGCCCATCAAAGAGATGGATAGCTCATCGTCGAATAACACTCTGATTCCAGGACATCCAGCCACCGCTGCTCTGGCAGCCAGCATGAAGGAGGGATATGCGGCAAGCAGTGAGTATTGCAAAATACCCCTGAGAATCTCTCTCAAAGTTTTCAATTCCCAATCCGCAGATATTCCGGCAGCCACGAACATTACCACGCTGTCCTTCCCCTTCACTGTGACCAGCACCAGCGGTGGCGAGACAATGCCCACTGGCACCCTGAGTATCCTGCCGATCACGGCCAATGCCCAATTACCCACCATCACGACGACGGCCAGTGGCTATGATGCCAACGATGTGATCACCACGATTCCGGTGTCCTTGTCCATCCAGAGATCCCCATCTGCCCTGTCCATTGTGGAGCTGACGGGAGGCGATGCCCAGGATGGTTATGGCAACAGTAGCTCCAGCAATGGCAATGGTGGAGGCATCACCACCACAGCTTTGCTCTCGGTGAAGCCACTGAATGGTCACTCGAACATCTCCAGGAATAACAGCTTCAATTTGAGCCTGAACCTGCAGGGGGAGCAGCAGCAGCAACGATCATCGGTGAGATCCTCCCACGGACCCACGGACACCGTGGATACGGCGACATCATTGCCCACGATAAGTCTGTCGCAGAAGCCCACGGAAACGGGAGGATCTTCGGCGCCCTCGACGCTGGCCAAGCACAAGCCGGAGCAGAAGACGGGAGAGGTCTATGTGTGACACATCCGGCAGAGAGGAGAAATTGTCGATACGAAATCGAAAGCCACGTAATTAGGTTTAAGACACTTTGGCACTAAGCCACCCGGAACCAATAAGATGATATTAATAGAAGCTTTGAAAATGGTTTTCTCAGATTCACCTTCAAGCTGGATTTTTAAGGAAATTTTTAGAGCAAATTTAAAATTAAATTCTAGTGGATAAAGTTGTTTCTAGAATGTCATATCCGCAGCTCGATCTTCCTCCTCAATATTTAAATCAAAGTCTTAACAGAGTCCAAGTCCAGCTCAATAAAATTCTAGAAAAATGCAATAACCACATTATATAGTATATATATAGTAACTGTATAGTTTATTGTATATACTTTAGAGTATTTAATAAGAAATCGACTTATTGTTTTGGCACTTGCCATATTTCTTAGCGTTACAATTTTTCGAAACTTTTTAAAAAGAATCTCTGTCTCGTGTAGGCCGTGTAAATACTTGTAAACCAACACAGTATGTGATATGCGATTGTTATCCAGCTAGATTTTGTATATTTACAAGTAGAGATATCTAAGTTTATATATATTTTGTAAAGATAATCCCACTAAATGTGTAATGTGTACGATAAATATAGAAAATCGATGCAATATGAAGTGGTGATGACCTCTTGTAGTTTTCAGAAATAAAATCCATCCACTTAACAAGAGAAAACAGTGACTCTACATTTTGGTTGTTAAAAGAGATGTCCAAGAGACTCTTCACGATCAATTTAGACTCTTTCAACCTACCCCAAGAGACGTAGGAGAGAAAGATCAATTAGAATTTGAACCCAACTGATGTCTGATGTATGTGTACTCGAGAAAATTTAAATGCCAGCAAAGCGGGAATTCTGCAGTCAGTCGCGCCTGAGAGCTCAGGCGGAAACCATCTTCGGTCCAAAAAAAATCTCTAAAAGAACAAAAAGTGAAGAATAAATCACAAAAAAGTGTCCATCAAAAGGTGAATATCCCTAGGCAAAGGTACAGATTTAAGTCTTTCAAAGCGTGTGACCTACAAACTGGCGCTCCAATTTAACCAGGAATGTGTCCAATAATATATATATTCTATCACTTGACCCGCGCGGGTCAATGAGAACTATGTGAGAGATATATACAAACTTGCATGCGGCGGCCGAGTGTGTTGCCTAATTGAATTAACCTTTTGTCTGGTCCCCCCGGGAGAAATCTTGACCACGGATCGATGATGGACCATTGAATAATAAAGCATCTTTAATTGCCGTCATTCCTGCAGTGATCAGTGTCGATCATGGATCGCGATGAGGTCTCAACGACGACCACCAGCGAGGGCAAGTCCCAGGAGGAGGCTCCGCCGGCGGAAGGGTTGGAGCCCACGGAACCCATCAGTTTCCTGACCCTCTTCAGGTTCTCCACGTATGGAGAGATAGCCTGGCTCTTCTTTGGCTTCATCATGTGCTGCATCAAGGCCTTGACCCTGCCCGCCGTGGTCATCATTTACAGCGAGTTCACTTCCATGCTGGTGGACAGAGCCATGATGTTTGGCATTAGCTCCAAAGTTCATGCCTTGCCTCTCTTTGGAGGCGGCAAGAGTCTGTAAGATACATCTTTATTTACTGCTGGGAAAGGGATATATCCTTTTGCATCCTTTTAGAACCAATGCCACTCGTGAGGAGAACAACGAGGCCTTGTACGATGACTCCATTTCGTATGGCATTCTCCTGACCATTGCCTCGGTGGTGATGTTCATTTCCGGCATCTTTTCCGTGGACATATTCAATATGGTGGCCCTGCGTCAGGTCACTAGGATGAGGATTAAGCTATTTACCTCCGTGATGCGTCAGGACATTGGCTGGCACGATCTGGCCAGCAAGCAGAACTTTACCCAGAGCATGGTGGAGTGAGTTCAGCTTGGAATATAGTCCAAGGAGTCTTTAAAAATCTTAATTGTTTTCTTTTAGTGATGTGGAAAAGGTTCGCGATGGCATCTCCGAGAAAGTGGGTCACTTTGTGTACTTGGTGGTTGGGTTCATCATCACCGTGGCCATATCCTTTGCCTACGGCTGGAAGCTGACCCTGGCCGTGAGCTCGTACATTCCGCTGGTGATTCTGGTCAATTACTATGTAGCCAAGGTAAATATATAATATTAATTTAATATTTTAAATTATGATCCTTATTTTTAATCGCAGTTCCAAGGCAAGCTAACTGCCCGCGAACAGGAGTCCTATGCCGGAGCTGGCAACCTGGCGGAGGAGATCCTGAGTGCCATTCGCACTGTGGTCTCTTTTGGTGGCGAAAAGGCGGAAGTTCAGCGTTATGAGAACTTTTTAGTTCCTGCTCGTAAGGCCAGTCAGTGGAAGGGAGCCTTCTCTGGGGTTAGTGATGCTTTGCTAAAGTCCATGTTGTACCTGTCCTGTGCCGGAGCCTTCTGGTATGGCGTCAATCTCATCATAGACGATCGTGGAGTGGAGGATAAGGAGTATACTCCAGCCATTCTGATGATTGTAGGATATAGAACACTAAGCCTAAGGTTTATGCTAATGATTGAGGTTCTTGCAGGCCTTCTTTGGCATCATTGTCGGAGCAGATAACATAGCCAGGACGGCACCCTTTCTCGAGTCCTTTGCCACCGCCCGGGGCTGTGCCACCAATCTCTTCAAGGTCATTGATCTCACTTCCAAGATCGATCCCCTGTCCACAGATGGCAAACTCCTGAACTATGGCCTTCGCGGTGATGTGGAATTCCAGGATGTGTTCTTCCGATATCCCTCCCGGCCAGAGATTATAGTTCACAGAGGCTTGAATATCAGAATCCGGGCGGGTCAGACGGTGGCCCTGGTTGGCTCATCGGGCTGTGGAAAGTCCACCTGCGTGCAGCTGCTTCAGAGATTCTATGATCCCGTCTTTGGCGCTGTTCTACTGGACGATCTGGATATAAGGAAATATAATATTCAGTGGCTAAGATCGAATATCGCTGTTGTGGGTCAGGAACCAGTGCTGTTTTTGGGAACTATTGGTGGGTTTTAGGTTAGTTAATTAAATTTGTATAATAAAATATATCCTTTGACAGCCCAAAACATTAGCTATGGCAAGCCAGGAGCCACCCAGAAGGAGATTGAAGCTGCGGCCACTCAAGCAGGAGCCCATGAGTTCATCACCCAACTGCCTGAGGTGAGTTTCTTACATTTTCTTAACTTTAAAAAATGTACTAAAATCGTTTATCCTCCAGAGTTACCGCACCATGATCGGAGAGCGTGGATCCCAGCTATCTGGAGGTCAGAAACAACGCATTGCCATTGCCCGCGCTCTCATCCAGAACCCCAAGATCCTTTTACTCGACGAGGCCACCTCTGCCTTGGATTACCATTCGGAAAAGCAGGTCCAACAGGCTTTGGATTTGGCCAGCAAGGGTCGTACCACGATTGTGGTCTCCCACAGACTGTCAGCCATTCGGGGAGCGGACAAGATCGTCTTCATTCACGATGGCAAGGTGCTGGAGGAGGGCTCCCACGATGACCTCATGGAGCTAGAGGGCGCCTACTACAACATGGTGCATGCCGGAGACATTAAACTGCCCAATGAGGGGGAGAAGGAGGAGAACACGGAACAGGATGCAAAGCGTAAGGATGTGAGGCTGGCATATAGGACCAATTTTCATAGAAAACCTTCTTTCTGACAGGCAAGAGCCTAGCTCTCTTTGAAAAATCCTTCGAGACGAGTCCTTTGAACTTCGAGAAGGGCCAAAAGATCAGTGTCCAGTTCGATGAGGCCATTGTAAAGCCCTTAGCCAAGGATACCAATGCTCAAATAGTGGCAGAGGCATCACCCACCGTTGAGAAGCCGAACTTCTTCAGGACATTCTGCAGGATCCTCAAGCTCGCCAGACCCGAGTGGTGCTACCTCATACTGGGCACCATCAGTGCCATTGGCGTGGGTTGTTTGTATCCAGCTTTTGCCATCATCTTTGGTGAATTCTATGCAGCTCTCTCAGAGCAGGATCCCGAGGATGCCCTGCGTCGCACGGCTGTCCTGTCCTGGGCCTGTCTAGGCCTAGCTTTCCTGACGGGATTGGTTTGCTTCCTGCAGACGTATCTCTTTAATTACGCTGGAATTTGGCTTACGACCAGGATGAGGGCCATGACTTTTAAGGCGATGGTGAGCCAGGAGGTAGGCTGGTTCGATGACGAGAACAACTCTGTGGGAGCTTTATCCGCTCGACTCTCAGGAGAGGCCGTGGGTGTCCAGGGTGCCATCGGTTACCCGCTGAGTGGCATGATCCAGGCTTTGTCCAACTTCATCTCGAGTGTCACCGTGGCCATGTACTACAACTGGAAGCTGGCTCTGCTCTGCCTGGCCAACTGTCCCATTATTGTGGGTTCTGTGATCCTGGAAGCCAAGTGGGTTGGGAAGTGTTTTTGATGTGAAGAATTTCTTTATATTTTTGAGCTTATTTTTAGGATGATGTCCACAGCCATTGTGCGGGAGAAGCAGGTGATCGAGGAGGCCTGTCGCATTGCCACGGAGGCCATCACTAACATCAGGACTGTGGCTGGCTTGAGGAGAGAGGCTGATGTGATCAGGGAGTACACCGAGGAGATACAGCGGGTGGAGGTGCTCATCCGCCAGAAGCTGAGGTGGCGCGGCGTCCTGAACTCCACCATGCAGGCCTCGGCCTTCTTTGCCTACGCAGTGGCCCTTTGTTATGGCGGTGTTTTGGTCTCCGAGGGTCAGCTGCCCTTCCAGGATATTATCAAGTGAGAGAGCAGAGGAAATTTATAAATTATTTTCAGGGATTAAAAATATATTTTATTATTTGATTACCCTTTTCTTCTCCCCCCTTTCAGGGTCTCTGAAACCCTGCTTTATGGCTCCATGATGCTGGCCCAATCTCTGGCCTTCACCCCGGCCTTCTCTGCCGCTCTGGTGGCTGGCCATCGGCTGTTCCAGATTCTGGATCGCAAGCCAAAGATCACCTCACCCATGGGCACCATCAAGAATACCCTGGCCAAGCAGTTGAATCTCTTCGAAGGAGTTCGCTATCGAGGCATTCAGTTCAAGTATCCCACCAGGCCCGATGCCCAGATCCTGAATGGTTTGGATCTGGAGGTGCTGAAGGGTCAAACTGTGGCCCTGGTGGGTCATTCGGGTTGCGGCAAGTCCACCTGTGTGCAGTTGCTGCAGCGCTACTACGATCCAGATGAGGGAAGCATTGTAAGTGCTTCGGGAGTTAGTTTGATTTTTAAAATATTAATAAATATATTTCTTTAGCACATTGATCACGATGACATCCAGCACGACCTGACCCTGGAGGGAGTAAGGACCCGCCTGGGCATCGTCTCGCAGGAACCCACACTCTTCGAGCGATCCATATCGGAGAATATAGCTTACGGCGACAATAGGAGATCGGTGCCCATGGCAGAGATTATAGCAGCGGCCAAGAGTGCCAATGCCCATAGCTTCATCATCAGTTTGCCGAATGGCTATGAGACCCGGATGGGAGCCCGTGGCACCCAGCTCTCCGGGGGTCAGAAACAACGCATTGCCATTGCCCGGGCTCTGGTGCGTAACCCCAAGATCCTGCTGCTGGATGAGGCCACCTCTGCTTTGGATCTGCAGAGCGAACAGTTGGTCCAACAGGCTCTGGATTCCGCCTGCTCAGGACGCACTTGCATTGTGATTGCCCATCGCCTGTCCACCGTCCAGAATGCGGATGTGATCTGCGTCATCCAGAACGGACAGGTGGTGGAGCAGGGCGACCACATGCAGTTGATATCCCAGGGAGGAATCTATGCGAAGCTGCACAAGACCCAAAAGGATCACTGAACTTTGCTATTTTTATTTTAAAATATTATTTTAATTTTTGTAATTTTCATGCTACTTTTGTGTCACCGAAGAGAAGAAGCTTCTCAAAACTGAATAAACTTTCACACTATAACTTTTCACATCCATAATGTTTACAATTATTGGCGGAAGATAAGTTTTACCAGACTTAGGGGTTACCTAAGGGAATTTTTATTATTGTTTTCAAGAGTCTCAGAGTTTACTCTAGTTAAGGAAGTGTCTTTAGGCCTGCCCAAAACGAACTGACAATTGCTTCGAGTTATAAGATCTGTAATTAGGGCTATTAGAGAGAGAGATAATGAGGCGCCTATCTTTGTGGCATCTATATAATATACCTCCCAGCCACACGACCGATTTTCATAGTCATGGTCAATGGCATAAACTCTGGATAAGATAGGGCTTATCTATCGAGGAGTGATGTTGATCTTGCAGGCCAGGATTTCCCTTCATTATTGTTTATTTTTTAAATGAAAAATACATTATACAAGTATTTTACCCAAAACATTGCTCTTTATGGTCTTTGGTTATGCTATCATTTTTAGAGAACATGAAAACGTGACCCCATTGGGTCCAACATTGTCTGGAATTCAAATAACGTCAAATTTGCGTAACTAGATTACCATTTCCGCGATCGTTGTCTGCTCGACAGTGCTGTCTCTGATTGTGATTGTTCTGGTTAGGCATATTTTTTAATTTTTTAATTAAATAAAATACAAGAAAAAGTATATACTTTTAATTAGATTTGCTATTATTTAATAGGATTTCCAAGTTGCTTTATAAAATCTTAAACATCACGGAATCTTTTTTACTTGCTATCTGTCTAACTTTGACTATTGGTCACGAAATCCCCATAAATAAAGCCGAGCTTTGAGGAATTTTTATTGCCAGTTACAAATACCTAAATATTAGCCAAGAGTTTCTTTAAGTTTATACTAAATAGTTAAATATATTGATTTATTTTTGAGTGGAACAAATGCTAAGCTCGAGATAAATTTTTAACAGTTTGTAATACCTTTGAAAATATTTATTTTTTGACGGAATATTTGTAACGAAATCATCTTGGATTCGATGGTATTATTTAGTTTATAAATATAAAATATAATTAATATGTATTACAGATAAATAAATATAATATAAATATTAAGCAACCTGTCCGTCTTCACCTAAAACAAGTAAACTAAAAGGTCTGCTTTCTGAAATGTATATTTTGTTTTTAAGATATATAAAATTTTCCCAATTCTAGAAATATGATTTTTTCAATAAGCCTGTTTTTTAAACTGAAACCTCCTTCTTTCATTATCCTTTTCCCAATTTATTTTTCTTCAATTTCCAATTGCCAACACTGTCGCTCCACACACCTTGCTGCTGATGGATGCAATGGGTTCTACGCTTTTCCACCAGTCATGCTGAGGGAGAACCTTGAGTAAAATCAATTCAATTGATATTAATAAGCGACCATCCATCTGAGAGTCTATTTGAACTTTAATAGAAACCGAATTTGTAGAAAACTGACGCCATCGCCGCCAGACGCGCCAGTCGCCTTCTGCACTCCCAACCGAACGGAACAGCCGCGCAGCGCGAAAAACATTTCTCCGGAACGCTCGTCGTCGGCCAGCTCGTTCGGGAATGCAAAACAATTAAAAGGCTAAAGAGAAAGAAGGAAAATATATAATAAGACGATCCCAGTCAGATCAAAGCAAGGGAGTGCGAGTGGAGTTAATTAGCCGGAGCCAGAGCCAGGGCCAGAGCCGGAGCCGGAGAAGCAAGAACCCATTCGGAGATCATCGCTCCATCGAGTGCAAACGAACTGCGGGCGTTTCGATTTTTGGTTTCACTCCGCGTGCATTTTCTTAACTATTAATTGACCCCGCCGGTCAATGAGTTTGGACTATCAACTAAATAGAAAAGAAAATAAATAAATATCTATAGGCGATATCTATAGTTTAGTTTGTAATGACATCGCCCGGCGATGACATTCCGGCGGAGACGGAAATCGACTCCGCCGCTTCGCCGAAAAAGAACAAGACCAAGGAGAAGGCTCAGCCCATGACAAGCTACAGGGAACTCTTCAGGTATACCGATGGCTGGGACTGGGCCCTGCTGCTGTCTGGCTTGGTGGCGGCTCTGCTGCAGTCCCTGGTCTTTCCCATTGCCATTGTGGTCTACAGCGAACTGGTGGCCATGTTCATAGACAGGACCCTGGGGCAGGGCACCAGTTCGGGCACCATTGGATTGCCACTCTTTGGGGGAGGGAGAACACTGTGAGTAATGAAATTAATGGAAAATAAATTTTATATTTTAAGGCCTTAAAATTATGTGATGAATGGGTTTTATCCTATGAATTTCATTTATTTTCTTACTTCTTTGAATGTTTTATATATTTTTTTAAAAGATTTTAAACTAAATATTATCAGGTTTTCTCATTAACAGTCATTTGATTAGCAATAAGCTTTATTTATAAACAACAAAGGAAAGTGGGAATGATTTAAGACTTCTTGTATTTAAGGGTTTTTTTTTAAACCCTTTTCCTTTGTTGAATTAACACAACAAAAAGATTTTATACCTAAAAATAAATGTAGAAAAACCAAACAAAGGCTTTAAAAGTGGTAAATAGTATCCATTAAAAATAGTTGTGATAAGTCTTACTAAGTAGCTGATGTAATTGAAATTAAAATCAACATTTAAGTATATATTTTTATATTATCTAAAACCCTTAGCACAAATGCCTCTTACGAGGAGAATATGCAGGAGCTGCGCAAGGACAGTGTATCCTTTGGCATCCTCATGACCCTAAATACCCTGCTGATGCTGACCTCTGGAATGTACTATGTGGATGCCTTCAACAGGTTGGCCTTGAGACTGACCGTCAAGATGCGCCGGGAGTTCTTCAAGGCCACCTTGAGGCAGGAGATCGGCTGGCATGATATGGCCAAGGATCAGAATTTTGCTGTGCGCATTACAGAGTGAGTAAACTATATTAAATATCATAAAATTAAATATATTACAACTAATTTCTTCGCTTAGCAACATGGAGAAGGTGCGCAGTGGCATAGCCGAGAATCTGGGTCATTATGTGGAAATTATGTGCGAGGTCATCATCTGTGTGGTTCTGTCCTTTATTTATGGCTGGAAACTGGCTCTGGCAATTGTGTTTTATATACCTTTGACGCTGTTTGTCAACTCGGCAGTGGCACATGTAAGTGTTGTTTCTATATAAAAATATTATATTAATATTTAAGTATTAATTTAAAATAAGGAACAATATATTATAACTTATTTAAAACACTTTTGTTTACTTAAAATTCAACGAATTTGTTTACTAGAACCGCTTGCGCTGTCTTGCCAGCTTTAAGTGATCTTGAAAATGCGTTCAACTGAAAATTCGAAAATAGTTTTCTATAAATAACATAAGTACCTACAGACAAAACATATATTCTCGCAAATGTTTGCCCTGAGTTGTTGTGGGAAAATGTTCTCTGAGAAAATCAAGAAATACCTGCCTTTACAAACATTAAATTACTTTTAAGTATTTTTCAGTTATGTTTGTTATATTTTATTAGAATACCTGTAAAGTGTTAGATGTTTTTTAAATTACAAATTCAAGAAAGGTTTACAATCTTTTGACAATATTTTAATTATGAATTCTATAATTCCTTTTAACCTATTATACATTTTAAGAAAACTATATTTTGGGGGAACTACATTAAAAATTTTTAATTATATTTAGTTACTTTTAAATTTACTATATTATTATTTTTATATTCTGCTTAAAGCTTACATTGTTTTATTAGTTGAATCCCCTAACAAAAATGGGATAATTATAATTTTCTTTTTATAATTTTTCTTTGGTTGTTTTTCTGTATTTATGTTTTCTTTGTAGGATCTTAAAGTACTTAATATATGATGTTTAAAATTAATTATCTTTTAATTAAACCTAATTTGATGACAGCTGCTATTTTATTTAATTTGCTTCAAACATCTTTTAAAGTGACTAGAATGCCAAAAAAAAGTTCAAAGGTTAATTTGTTGGTATTTAAATTAAATTGCTTATGCTTGAAAAGTCATATATAACCTCGGGACCTCTCTAATTAAACAGCAATTTATTTGTGGCTAATATTCTATAACCCTTTAAATGTGTTTAAATTGTTTAAACATATTTATTTTCTTTGAGACATAGTACTTAAATAATTTATTTATTTAATTACAAATTAAGATACAGAGCTGTTGGGGCTTTCGAATCACTTAAATTCTTAAGAAGCCAGCTAAAAATATAAATTACGTATTAATAAGACTTTATAAAATAATATTTGGAGGCTATAAATATTTAATTACATTCTTAATATAAACGCTAGTAAATAATTTTTACACAAAACTACAATTTTAACAGCATTATATTAATTTTATGCTTATCCAGATTGTAAAATTAAATTAAATAAAAATATAATTTAATTGTCACACCTCCTCTCTCCCTCCCCCCAGTACCAAGGCAAGCTCACTGCCAAGGAGCAGAGTTCCTATGTCCGAGCCAGTTCGGTGGTGGAGGAGGTCATCGGAGCCATTCGCACGGTGGTGGCCTTTGGCGGTGAACGCACCGAATCCGTGAGATACGACACGCTCCTGAAGCCCGCCCTCAAGGCGGGCAAGTGGAAGGGCGTCTTCTCCGGGCTGAGTGACACCGTGATGAAGGCCATGCTGTTCATCACGGGTGCCGGATCCTTCTGGTATGGCGCCAATCTGATCCTGTACTACCGGGACCCCAGCATACCCATCGAGGAGCGGGAGTACACGCCGGCGGTAGTGATGATCGTGATATCGGGCATTATAGTGAGTGCCAATCAGATCTCCCGCACCTCGCCCTTCCTCGAGACCTTCGCCATGGCCAGGGGATCGGCATCGGCCATCTTGGAGGTCATCGATCGTCCCTCCCTAATCGATCCGCTGTCCAAGGCCGGAAAAATCCTAAACATGGGCCTCAAGGGCACCGTGGAGTTTCGCGATGTATTCTTTCGCTATCCCGCCCGGGAGGATGTGATCGTTCTAAGGGGTCTCAATGTGGTCGTGGAGGAGGGTCAAACTGTGGCCCTGGTGGGTCCTTCGGGTTGTGGCAAGTCCACCTGCATCCAGTTGCTGCAACGCTTCTATGATCCAGTTTTCGGTCAAGTGTTGTTGGATGGGGAAGATGTGCGGAAGTACAACATCAACTGGCTCAGGTCGAACATTGCTGTGGTGGGCCAGGAGCCGGTGCTCTTCCAGGGAACTATTGGGGAGAATATCCGGCATGGCAAGCCGGAGGCCACGCAGAAGGAAGTCGAGGACTCGGCCAAGGCAGCCAATGCTCATGATTTCATCATAGCTTTAAATAAGGTGAATATATATAATTAAATATTAAATATTTATTAATTAATTCCCCAATTATATCACAGGGTTACGATACGGATATCAGTGAGAAGGGCGTCCAGTTGTCGGGAGGACAACGCCAGCGTATAGCCATTGCCAGGGCTCTCATCCAGCAACCGAAGATCCTGCTGCTTGACGAGGCCACCTCTGCCTTGGACTATCACTCTGAGAAATTGGTCCAGGCCGCCCTGGACAAGGCCTGCAAGGGGAGGACCACTCTGGTGGTCTCCCATCGCCTGTCTGCCATCAGGCATGCCCATCGCATCGTCTACATTGACAATGGCAAGGCCGTGGAGCAGGGCAGCCACGAGGAGCTGATGAAGCTGGGCGGTTTCTATCACAAAATGGTCACCGTTCACTCGTACGATGACTCCGCCGAGGAGCTGCTCAACGAGCTAGAGGAAGTTGCCGAGGCAAAAGAGCGAAAGTTGTCCTACGAAGTGGAAGGCTTCCATCCGGGCACCACCCGCCACTCCATAGTGTCGCTGGAGAAGAACGCCGAGTTCCAGATGAAGAACATTAATGGCCCGGTCGTGCCCACCCCCACGGTGGGAGAGGAGTTCGAGGAGAGTCCTCCTGGCAATTACATTCGCACCTTCTTCCGCGTTTTGGGTTGGGCAAGACCCGAGTGGAGTTTCCTCATCATTGGTGCCATTTGTGCCGGTCTTTATGGCGTGACCATGCCGGTCTTCTCCATCGTCCTGGCCGAGCTGTACGGTTCACTGGCCAAGCCCACGGATGAGGAGGTACTCGACCAGAGTGCCTCGATGGCCATAATATCCTTGGTCATTGGTGTGGCTGCTGGAGTGGTCTGTTTCATTCAGACGTTCTTCTTCAATCTGGCTGGAGTCTGGCTGACCATGAGAATGCGGTGAGTTGGGAGTAATTACGAACTTAAATATAATTTAATTTATATTTTATTTATTCAAACAGCTCCAAGACCTTCAGCTGCATAATGCACCAGGAGATGGGCTGGTTCGATCGCAAGGATAACAGCATAGGAGCTCTTTCGGCCCGTCTCTCGGGCGATGCGGCCAGTGTCCAGGGAGCCATAGGTTTCCCTCTAAGCAACATCATCCAGGCCTTCACTAATTTCATCTGCAGCATTTCCATTGCCTTTCCATATTCCTGGGAACTGGCTTTGGTCTGCCTGAGCACCTCGCCCTTCATGATAGCCTCGATTGTGTTCGAGGCAAGATTTGGCGAGAAATCTGCTCTAAAGGAGAAGGAGGTGCTGGAGGAGACCAGTCGGATAGCCACGGAGACCATAACCCAGATAAGGACAGTGGCGGGACTGAGAAGGGAAGAGGAACTGATCAAGATATATGACAAGGAGGTGGAGCGTTACAGGCTACAGATTCTCAGTCGCCTCAAATGGCGGGGTCTGGTGAATTCCCTGGGAAAGTCCCTGATGTTCTTTGGCTATGCAGTGACTTTGACCTACGGCGGACACATGTGTGCCGATGGCAATATTAAATTTGAGACCATAATGAAGTGGGTAGAATCATAATTAACTATCTATAAATTATTTTATATTTATGATTTTTTAGGATAGCCAACACCATGCTTTACGGTCTCTTCATCCTGGCCCAATCCCTGGCCTTTACTCCAGCTTTTAATGCCGCCCTCCTCTCCGCCAATCGCATGTACGAGATCATAGATCGCAAGCCTCAGATCCAGTCCCCGGAATCCCTCGATATTCAGCAGAATGGCAATGGAACTGCCGCCTACAAGACCAATGTCGTCCAGCAGGGCGTCAGCTACAGGGGCCTCAACTTTGCCTATCCCTCGCGGCCCCACCAGAAGGTCCTGCAGAACTTTAATCTGGACATTACACAGGGTCAGACGGTGGCCCTGGTGGGTGCCTCGGGGTCTGGTAAATCCACCTGTGTGCAGCTATTGATGCGGTACTACGATCCGGATGAGGGGAAGATTGTAAGAAGGAACTTTGTTAGCTTCTAGATACTATATCCTCTCTCCCTGCAGCTCATTGACCAGGAGAGCATCCACCATGATATGGACCTGAAAACCCTGCGTCGTCGCATGGGCATTGTTTCCCAGGAGCCTTCGCTCTTCGAGAAGAGCATAGCGGACAATATAGGCTATGGAGACACCACTCGCAAGGTGCCCATGCAGCAGATTATCGAAGCTGCCAAAATGGCCAATGCCCATGAGTTTATCATGTCCCTGCCGGCGCAATATGAGACGGTGCTGGGCTCCAAGGGCACCCAGCTCTCCGGGGGACAGAAGCAACGCATAGCCATTGCCAGAGCAATGGTGAGGAATCCCAAGATTCTGTTGCTAGATGAAGCCACCTCAGCTCTGGATTTCCAAAGTGAAAGGGTGAGACAATGCTCTTCTGTTGTCATAAAAGTTAATCAATATATTTCCTCTAATTTAAGGTGGTTCAACAAGCCCTGGACTCGGCGTGCTCAGGTCGCACTTGCATCGTCATTGCCCATCGACTGTCCACCATTCAGAATGCCAATGTGATTTGTGTGATTCAGGCTGGGAAGATAATGGAGCAGGGCACTCACTCGCAGCTGCTGGCCAAGAATGGCATATACTCCAAGCTGTATCGCAGCCAGACGAAGGCCTCCTAAGATTCCAATGCCCAGAAATAGGCAGTAAATAATAATAAGTTGAGACGCAAACCGAACGAAGAACCCCTCTGGACATAAGCAATAAAGTAAAGTGTTAGGAGTAGCCGATAAATAAATATAATGAATGTTGAATAAAATTAAAGAAAAGAATATATAATTTGTTAGGGGTGTGCAAAATTTTATTAACAATAAAGGGGTCAAGCACTTTGAATTAATTCAAATCTAATCTCCAATTTCCCCATCAGACAAAAGCTCTTCCGTCAGCAATTGTTTGCCTTTGTTCCCCAATTCTGGATAAGATAGGCTTGATAAGATTCGTTTGGGCTATATGAATATTAAAACTTTGGCGCAATGCGCTTTTCGATTTCACAGCAGTTGGTTCGCAGAAGTCAACAAAGATGAAGGGGTTAATCTTCGTTTTCTTTTTTCTGGGTAAGTATTTTGCAGTACCTAAAGATATATCCCTATGAAATAAATTTTTTGTAAACCAGTATTTACCCATGGAGCAAAAGTTCCCCTTAAAACCTGCCCTTTGGAAAAGGATTGTGGCAAAGTGGACGAGGCCAGTGCCATTTGCGGTTTGGATGAGGAAATGGGTTGCATTCGGAAATACCCCTCAAAGTGTCACCTGGATATAGCAGCTTGCCATCAAGGGAAAGGTATTTAACTTAGTAATTTAAATATATTAAAACAAATTAATTTATTAGATAAATCTGCAGAGTTCAAGGACTACAGTGACCTTTATTGCTCTATGGAGGCATATTTCTGTGAAAAGTCGCCCACCTATGAGCGTTGGACAATTTTCTTTGGCCATGAAGATGATTGAGTTAATTTATTTTAGTTATTTATTAAACAAAACATTAAGCAGGGAATCATATTTAATTGTTACGCCTATAATATTTTAGTATTTGTTAAGTTACTATTAAAGAGCAAAGTTAATTGGACTTTAATGCGCATAAATAGTAAATTTGTTATAACAAATGTCTTTAGTCGCGTGTATTATTATATAAATATAACGTAAAACTCTAGGTATATAAAGGGAAAATATTTTCCTAGTTTAGTTACTAGTAATTTAAGCTCTACGAGAGTGTTTTTCGAAAAAGAGTTTGTGTTTTTTATGAAACTAAAAATTGCTTAGGAAGGTCCAAGTTTAACGCCTGTCAAAGTTTTGTAAGTCAATAAAAAATAATAATTAAACAAAACGCTCCTCCTTAGTCACGAGATTTACAAATGTGTAAATTAATTAGGTGGCATATTAATAGTTAAGAAAATAAAAAAAGAAAAAATCAATCATCGCGAGCGTCGAGCTGTTCACGTGCCAGAGCAAAAATGAATACGTCAAAGACCGGTAGGAGAGACGCCGCCGGCGTTTTTTCCCACTCAATGAGACAGAACGACGCCTCGAGCCTTTTATTCACCGCTTTTTGTGTTTTATTTTTGGGGGATTGCTTTGCATAATCTCCAGCTGCGGCGCCAGCGTGGTCGCCATTGGCCTCCTCCTTCAAAACCAATCGGCGGAGAGCTCCGGTCAAATATAAAGTGTGGACCCATCCGTATTCCGGCTGTCAGTTAATGCCCATCATAGCCATGAGTAGTGCCGCGTTCAAGTTCTATCTGCTCGGCCTGATCTTCATCTGCGGTCAGTGAAGAGAGAGTTAAAGCCATCCTAGGATTTTTTGGATAACCTAATTACTTATTACAGCCCTCAGTTGGAGCACCGGCATGCCTGCAAAAGCGAAGCGCGGCAACTGCAACCTGACACACCGGGAAAAATTGATAATATATAGCAAGCTTCTACCGCTAGACGAGACATATGCCGATGCCGAAATGGATTATGGATACGACTTGTGCCAGCATCGACACCTATTGTGGACCTAGTTGAATTCTTCGAAAACAAAAAAACAAATGAAACTCTTCGTGCGGCGTGTTCATGTTGGTTATGGCTATGTAGTTCTAAGGTTTAGCATGAAATAAAAGCAATCACCTCTTAAGAGATACGTGCGCTCGTATACTTTCCATTCCATCACGTAGAATCGTCGGGGCGGCGACTCGACTATAAAACCGGACACTGGCATCCGATTCAATCAGTTATCTCTCTGATTTCTGGTCTTTAAGGTCGATTTGGGTTATCTTTTTCTTCCCCTCAGAAGTTTAGCAGGCACCATGACCTCAACAAGCAAGATGATTACGCTTTTCCTCGTCGGATGTGTGCTCATGCAGACAGGTATGTCAGCGAAATCATAGAGTTTTACCCCATATTTTAAACCCAACAAATATTCTTCCTTATCCAGTCTTCGCTGGACCCTTGGATAGGCTCTTCCGGGAGGATGACGAACGCCTCAACGAAGTCAGCGGAGAGGAATGGTTCCGTAAACCCATCCGCCGATGGGAGCGACTCTTCAGCAGTGCCGAAGCGCCGTCGGGAAGTCGGAAGCAGGTGGTCCGGCCCAGTAGAAGCGACAAGGGAGAGACCACGGAGAGCTCCAAGCATGCCCACTCCATGATCACCTCGATGCTGGGCTTTGTGAGCAGTGTCATCAACTTGGGACGATCCATGGTTAGGGAATAATAAGGAATAACGAATTTAATTGTAAATTTCTCTTGTAAGCCAAAGTCTCGTGATTCCGTTTGCCAATTGTTTTTTAGTTGTAAATAAAATAAAAAAATCTAAGGATTAAAAGGAAGAAATTCTCTTATGATTGTGGTTCTAGAAGGATTAAATCCATGAATATATGTTACAAAAAAGGATGAAATTACCATAAGCCAGAGTTCCAATTTATAAGGAAACTTTCTTCAAAAGAATTACTTTTTTCTAATTCTCATAATTAAAAAATAAGTCAAATAATTAAAACTATTCTATTGTAAGCCAAAAAAATATGCTAATATTTATTTTTTGAATTATAATATGCAACACATTAATATGTCGAAATATTTTTCAACTTCGACTTAAATCATTTTTCCATATTATATGTTCTATTTTATTTGTATTTTTCAAATAATTTTAATTTGTTTTTTCCGTTTTCCAATATTTCACAATTAAGTTATGTAGACCTATTTTAGTATAGATACCACAAAACACTATGTTTAAATAATTAATCTAAACATTATTAAATTTTATTTTACATTTTTTATAATAAATGGTCAAAATAATGCAAAAATAATTCGTAATAATTGATTGAACTGATGTGCAACACCTTACAAAGTCTGAAACGTAAAATATTTATTTCGTTTCATAATTTTTTAACACAATATTAACATTTTTCTTTTTTAAATAATAACTTTCTTGTAAAACTCTCCCTAAAATAAACAAAAATAAAATCAACCCATTTCTTTCCTCTTTTAAAATTTTCTTTATCCGAATTAAGACAGGTTTTGATTCCGCAAAAGCCAAAAGACGACTAAAGCTCTCTGACTGTCTGCCTTGGCAGACAAGGTGTGATGTTTTTAACACATCAACTTAACATAAAAAGATAATTTTAGTACTATAAAGACGTCACGGACTAAGGCAGGTCACCTGTTTCCCATCCGTGACGTCTGTCAGCTAACTGGACACTGGACTTGACCCATCTTTGTAATGGAAATGTATAATGTATTAATCGCTAGCTCAACAGGTTGTGACAACGGAAATTAATCATATTAATGAATGAATGGCGGCGGAGGTGTTGAGCGTAAAAGGAATGACGTCTCTATCGGACCAAGCCCTCTAATGATGTCGGGGATTTTTTGGCTACTTAAATCGAGAAATTCAGTTTTTTTGTTTTCTTTTGGCTCTTTTAATACGCTTATGTGTGACGACACTAAATGCGAGAGACAGCGAATGCTAATTTAGCGATTTTTTTCTTTTCATTCTCTTTGTTTTAGTTTTTATTTATTTTCTTTTTCTGTACAAACTTGTTCGGGCATTGTTTGACCGGCTTTAATTGTAAATATTGGCTTATTTGTACAATCAGTCATAACGAGATGTCTCTAGCTGGATGTGGGGTTCCTTTTTCAGGGGAAACTCCAACCAAGGCTCTGGAAATATTTAACGCTAGCGTGTAATTCTCTAGAACAACTCGGCTCGGTTATGGCCAGTTCCACGCGAATGAATTAACTTGTAATTGAATGCCATTCACACGTGGATTTCTCTTGAGCAAAAGAGTTGCGCAAAGACCCAACCAAGGTTAGAGTTGCCATTCAATTAAAATTACAACAAAAATTAATTTAAATAGAATGCGTAATTTTTGTATATATATTTTGCATATTTCAAACTCAAAAAAGTGTCTAAACAGATTAAGTTATGTAAAGATATATAAAAAAAAATTTTAAGATTACAAAAATTTTAAATCGAAAGACTTAGGCAACGAACTTGCTTCCCTGTCACATGAACTTATCACTGAATCCTTCCTATATATTGGTTTCAATAGGTTTCTTAAATTAATATATTAAAAGATTTATATGATCGAGATAATATATAACAAGAAATATAACTTTTCTCTTTGTGATAAAAATATAAAACAAAAGACTTAGACAACGAACTTGTCAAGGGCTTCTACATGAACACACCACTGAATCCTTCCATATATTGGTTCCTATAGGTTTCCTAAATTCATAAATTAAAATATCTATAAGAACAAGCTAAAATGTATGAAAAAATAAAATTTTTTTTAATTATAAAATTGTAAAACAAAAGACTTAGGCAACGAACTTGCCAAAGGTTTCTTCATAATCTCATGTCTAAATCCTTCCTATATATTGGGATCTATATTTTTTTTAAATTAATATATTAAAAGTTTTATATAAACGAGCTAGAATATAATAAGAAATATTACTTTTTCCTTTGTGAAAAAATTGTAAAACAAAAGACTTAGACAACGAACTTTGCCAAAGGCTTCTCTCTGAATCCTTACGAAATATCGGTTTCTATTTCTTCTCTTTTAATTAATACTCTACCTCAAGGTCACCGTTGCCATTCTACAACCAAGCCCGTTATTGCGAATACCAGGTGTGTTTTCCGTTTTTTGTGTGGGTTTAAAAAAAAAACATTTTATTGGATCACATAAACAAAAGACTCGAGCAACGAACTCGCTTGAAAATATATACAAAATTTGAATGGGTTGACTTTTATGGGTTTATCTCGCTGTCTTTCTCTCTGTATCTCAGCTTCCTGGGCTCTCTCTCTCTAGCTGACCTCCAGCAAATGGTACTTGAACATTTTGTTCAGCGAACTCATGTTCTGGGACAACTCATGGCAGGCCCGCACCACGCAGCCTTCAATAAAGGAAGATAGTGATGTTATAGCCACCGACAACTGCACGGATCACTCTCGCACTAACCCACTAGATACTTGATCACTCGCAGCAGCACCATGGTGTAGATTACTTTTTGGAGGCCAAAAAAGAACCGCTTCCATGCACACGCGCCGAGACTTAGAACCAAATTGAACGCCGATCCGGGCCTGCAATCGCGAATAAGTGAAAACGTTTGGTGAGCGGCAGTCAGCCAGCTGCTGCTGCTGCTGCTGCGACGCTGACGCTGACGTTGACGCCGACTGCTGCACAGTGGGGCAAATGTTTTAATGACTGTCCCAAAGGTCAGGCCACTCAGAGAGGCATACGCCTCTTATGTGTTAATGGGTTAATTAGCACTAGGAGGTAAATTGAAATATCTTTATGGTAGGCAAACACAACGAGTGGGATTGGTTTGGGGGTCTGCATAGGTATTTGTTGTACTGTCAGCAGGTTTTTAAAGTAAATTATTTTATTAAAAAAATAAAATTATATAGTTAAAAAGTACTTAAGAAAATGTATTTTAATTTCTTTGTCTTTAAATGGTTTATTTTTCCAATTTTATTCTTCTCTTAAAGTATTTCTTGCTGAAGTTGCAATAGCTACTATTTATAATTTTCTTTACTTTTTTAACTAGTTCATATAATAAAATTTTTTATCAAGTAGGTGTCAATTACTTTATTATTTTTTTTAAACTATTTTTTGCTTTGCTCAAAAGAGAACAATATTGAAACAAGCTTATTTGTTACACCCTAGAAGAACGTAGTATTATTTTTAGAAATAAGCATATATAAAATATCAACAAAAAACACTTGAATTTTTTTCAACAATTTGCTTAATATTTTCTACTAAAATAAAAATTGTATATTAAACTTAAAACTCCTGCGAGATATGGTAATTTCTTATATATTTTTAATATTTTTCCCCCACTGTTCATAGTTATTGTGTGGGCACAGCTAAATCGAGAACTTCTTGCCGGTGTTGCAATCTTCAGATATTTTTTCCCCTCATTTTTTCATAAGCGCATAAACAATCCATTAATTTTTTTTTCGGCAATGTTCATTTGCGTGCGTTGCATAATGTGGCAGAACAAGACAAACGATTAACGGGCGAGCGAATCGAGAGTTACGTCATAAGAACTCGTTTACATGCAGCCATGAGAGGCTGCGATTGGGGCCAAAAATACCTCGAAAAAAAAATAAAATAAAATAAGAAAAAAAAACAACAAGAACCAGAACCAGACACTCGTGTCAGTCTTTATCAATGCAATTTCTGCTGTCATTGCGAGCCGAGGAAAACGGGTTTTCCGGCTACGACAAACACAGTTAGCCCCAAAAATTCGAGAAATCAAAAAATCGAGAAGTCAAGAAAATCAAGAAATCGCCTCAACTTGTTGACAGCGAAGTTGACAGCGCAGTCGGCGCTTTGGTCATGAATTTTGCACAATTTTTCAGCTGTGATCGTGATTTTCAATAGTGTTGAGCTTGTTTCTCAATTTGGCTCTTTAAATCGCCGTAGCAATAAACTTCAAGTTTTCGGCGATGGTGGGTTGCTTTTGACGCGAACTGCAAGTTACATGGTTTCCCCTGAGGCCCCTCCGTCGCTACCATCGATTATTTTTTCAGTCAGGCCTCAGCGGGCTTGGCTGGAAGCGATCGAGGAGTATTTTTTCACCTTCGATTTATTGGCGCACTTCTATTTAATAACGGTTAGCCAAACAGTCAGCGAGGCAATTTCAATAAACTGTAACGCTTCTTGTAAAGCGAAGCGTGGCCATAACTTAGCCGTAATTGGAGACCATTTAAATTAGTTAGTTTTTAAATTCCTAATTAGGCGGCACGAAGGGGTAGCATTTTTTTCTATTAAGTAGTTGTTGGCACGAGAAGAGATAGTTATCAAGGTAAATATGCTTTTAGATGGGGAAATATTATAATTTTGGTTTGGGTCTAATATTTCTTGTGCTGCTTATGTATTTATTTAATCTGTTTACCTTTACTTTATCCTGAGGATTTCCCAATATATATAACAAATAATAAGTGAGGAAACAAATCTGGAAACCGATGTTTGTATACCCTTGAAGACTGCAATTTTTTTTCGAAATAATAATATAATAATAGATTCATAACTAATCGAAAAGTTTATTAAATTAACTTCGAAAAGCAATTCTGGGTCAGTTTTTATGGGGTTAAAAAATCTGCATACTTAGTTTAAAATTTGAGGAAAAAAACATTTTTTGAATTTTTTGGCAATTTTGACGATGTAACCCCTTATAAAATTTTGAAAAAATTGAGTAAAATTTTTTTTCTTCTAAAATAGGCTAGATAGATTGGGCTTTCGATGCTGAACAAGAATATATATGATTTATAGGGTCGGAAATGACTCCTTCACTGAATTTCAAGCCTTTGACTATAATTATAATACCCTGCAAGGGAATAATGAATAAAACTTTCGAATTTTAAGTATATGGTTTATTTTATGGAAAATTATGTTTTACATTTCAGACTAAAATTATAATACCCTGCAAAGATATATAAAATCCTTAGAACATTGAATTTGGAGTTCGTCAAAGTTTTATTTTATGTTATATATATTCATAATATATATATATTCATATAATATTCATAATTGTAATTAAAACTCTATAAAACCATCCTAAATTATGAATATTGTCAAAAAACAACACCAACTTGCATTCACCAGCATCACTGATCCATTTCAAAACGTTCCAGCGATTATAATGGAGCCCGTTATAGCAATCGGTTCCGATTCCTCAGTTCCCCGGCCGGCCGGCGAATAGGGGGCGAACAACAAAGAGCCGAGGTAAACAAACGAGAAGAGCAAAACAAAGGCTACGAAAATGCCTCAATCGCTCTCCCTCTCTTTCGGCTACAAAATAAGCGAAGATTTCGCCAGAGGGCGCCACATCGGCAAGTCCGAGGCCCAGAAACTCCCTCTGGCGGTCGGGAACTCAAGAATTAGCTCTATATATACACTTAAAAAAAATATTTACATGTACAACTACATAAAATGTAATTTTGCAGGAATATTAGACAAAAGAGATTACAAATTACAAAACAAATATAATTTAAATCACTAATATTACTACACTTTAAAATCAATATATAATTATTGTCACTTTATTAATTTTATCATAATTAATTAATGTCATAATATTAGTTTGTTTGAAATTTGTAATAATCTTAGTTTTTAAAAGACATTTTTTAAACCATTTTTTTAATTATTGACAAATATTTTTCTTTCAGTGTAACCACAAAATGTGTAAAGTAACACGTTTGCCTGCAGTTCCGTCAGTTGCTCGCGAAGAGCCATCCAGTGCGGTTGGATGAGCTCCCATCAAAAAAAAAAAAAGATTTAAACCGAAAAGAAGAAACTAAGAACCCAGTGAAGAAAGTGACCCAGAGATAAGAAAGTGAAATACAAAGCAAAGTGAGATAGAGAACCGGAAGTGGTCGACGGAAGGACTATCGTTATCGCAGCGCGGGTGCTTGAACTCTCGTCGGCGCGATGGGGCTGCGAGTGGCTTCCTTGGGAGCCCTGCTCCTCGTCCTGGCAATTTCCCACTCTGCTGAGGCAGAGCTAACGCCGCCATACTTCAACCTGGCCACCGGACGGAAGATCTATGCCACGGCCACGTGCGGCCAGGACACAGATGGCCCGGAGCTTTACTGCAAGCTGGTGGGAGCCAACACGGAGAACGACCACATCGACTACTCGGTCATCCAGGGACAGGTAATTACACATCTTTGAAGTTCGAACATCATTTCTTTTTTTAAGCAACGCCCAAAAAAATCGTTGCCGGTATACACACAAAATCTGATGATCTTTGCTCGTGCACGCGGAAAAATATTAATAAATTAGGGTTTTTTTTATAAGGATTAAAGAAAAAATTAAGAAAGATAAACAGAAAAAATTATGAAACAGTTTTTTGAACTTTTAAAACCATAATTTGAACATTGTTCAAAAAATATTGAACACATTCGAAGCAGAATTTGTAATGTATTTAATATATTTATTAGACCACTTAATATTTCTTCAATTATTGCTTGTTTTTTACTGAATTAATAATATTGTAATTCTTCTAGGGATACAAATTTGATCCTTAAAAAGATTTTTTTAAAGTTCAAAACGAACTTTTTTAAAAATAACTACAAAATCCTTATTTATTTTTTTCATACATTTTTCTAGCCTTTAGAATTTTTATTTTAAAATAATTCTTTACCCATTTCAATATAATTTTCTATCAGTGTGTCTGCACTTTGACTTCCCCCACATGTGTTCCGTTCCAGCAGTCGAATTGGACTCTAAAAATACTTTTGACTCGATTTTAAGACGTCTTTCCATTCATTTATTCTAACATGTGTGTTCTGCTCCGATCTCTTTTGTAGGTCTGCGACTATTGTGATCCCAATGTGCCGGAGAAGAACCATCCGCCAGAGAACGCCATCGATGGCACCGAGGCCTGGTGGCAGAGTCCTCCGCTGTCCAGGGGCATGAAATTCAATGAAGTCAATTTGACCATCAATTTCGAACAGGTAAGAACCTCGCAAGAAACGCATAG
This sequence comes from Drosophila seguyi, assembly GCA_008042675.1. Lineage (NCBI taxonomy): Eukaryota > Metazoa > Arthropoda > Insecta > Diptera > Drosophilidae > Drosophila > Drosophila seguyi. The sequence goes on along the minus strand of VNJU01003920.1, from coordinate 63,087 downwards.
GAAGCCAAGCAAAAGGTTTTTTCGAGGAGGGGCGGAGGGAGACAGCCAGCCAGCCGGTGGATGCAACTCGTTTTCGGGTTCGAGCGATGGGATCGTAAAATTTGAAAACAATTTTAATGCCTTTTCATTTCGATGGCAACGACGGCGACGACGCAGCAAAAAAGTAAAGGAACAAAAAAATCTTGCTGAGCTCGGGGATTTGTAGCTGGGCTGGCTCTGGCTCTTCCCCTTTGGAGTTGTGGGTTATCAGTATGTCAGCTCCTACATATAATATATAGAGATATGTGCGAGCATAAATACAGCCAGAGGCAGAATAATAGAGCAACAGCTGGGTTTTTAAATATTTTACTGATTTTGGAATATTTTATATACGATTTGAACTATTTTTTTTACCAGTTTAACTCTTCTTAACTATAAAAATGCTTACTTTAATTAAAACACAATTCGATACTTATATGAAAATCTTATTTAATATATTTAGAATACATAAACAATTATTATTTTGACCCCAATTGTCTGCACTCAGTTGCTTGAATGGAAAGTCTCGGTTTACAAGCTGCTTAGAAACCGACACGGAGCGTTGACTCTTTGGTGCTGGTTCATTCTGGGTTTTCGTTTTTTGTTGTATATTTTTTTTTTTTCAAGCGATAAAGGCGTATTATTTCTTGGGGCCCCAGCATGCGACATTAAAGAATTGGGAGCAGTCTCTCCTTATCAGCCTGCGCAAGAAACTACACAGCCCTCTACTATCAGGTTCTATAAAGGCCCGAGTGTCGGGGTCGCCTACGTTCTTATCTCACTTGCAACGGAAACGGAATAATCCACGAGGTTTCATAGTAGTGTACGGCCAGGGATTTAATTTCGAGAATAATTGTCCAAAGACTTATTAATACAGCCCCAACATGATCTCATCCACATTCCGTGTGCGGGTTTTTAATTCTCTCAAGTTGCAGTTTTCTTGATTCAGGGAATGCAACGGCATAAGCTATGCTATTTGGGGTTTATATTTAGACTTTTCAGACATTGTATGCTTTAAGTTGAGAAGGGAAGAGTCATAAAATTTGAAGAATAAGATCCCAGCAGCTACAAAAATCATGCAGAAAATTGAGTTATATCTCTATTTACTGATAAAAAATGATTCCTTATATGGACAGAGTCTCTGTTTGAATATGACAATTCTTTTTAAATCAAACATTTTTCGATTTTCGAGTATATAAGTTGTATGTTTCTTCAAAAACCAAATTTGACTCAACATCCACATGGTCAAAACTAATTAAAAAGCCGAAAGTAAACAAATCAGAGTACATAACATGTGTATTTCGTACATACAATATGTTGTACATATCTTCATGGATATGAACGAATGTTTATATCTTGCTATATACTCGTATATCTCCCTATCTCTGGGTTCGTTTTCAATTGAAGCCAAATTAAAAAGCAAACAGAAGGCAAGAAAATATAAATAAACGGACGAGCATTGGAGTTAATTCTCCCACAGTGATCTCATGTGGTCTCACACTCTTGTACATGAGTGTGAGTGTGTATCTGTGATGTGTGTACACTGGACTAATAAATTTCAATGAATTTGCTTGCGCCAAGTGAGTTTTGTCCACAAACTCAGAGACACTGAGCTTCTGGGAAGAAAATTTGCAAAGAAACCGAGAAGTTGGGTGTTGAAATTTAGTCAAAAAAAAATATTTCTAAAAATTCCCTTGAGATATATTAATTATTACAAAATGTAAATTAATATTCAACCTGCTCTAGAAGATACTCTGAGTTACCTAAAGTTGAAAGACCTTATTGTTAAGAAAACTTAAACTTATCTGTGCATATTTATCTCCGAATCCCCTCCCTTATCTCTTTTTAGGAATTCCATGTGGCCTACTTGTTCATTCGCATGGGCAACTCCCCGCGTCCGGGCCTCTGGACGCTGGAGAAGTCCACCGATTATGGCAAGACCTGGACCCCCTGGCAGCACTTCTCCGACACGCCCGCCGATTGTGAGACGTACTTTGGCAAGGACACCTACAAACCGATTACCCGCGACGACGATGTCATCTGCACCACCGAATACTCGAAGATCGTGCCGCTGGAGAACGGCGAGATCCCAGTGATGCTGCTGAACGAGCGTCCCAGCTCCACGAACTACTTCAACTCGACGGTGCTGCAGGAATGGACGCGTGCCACCAATGTCCGGATTCGTTTGCTGCGAACCAAGAATCTGTTGGGACATTTGATGTCTGTGGCCAGGCAGGATCCTACGGTGACGCGTCGCTACTTCTACTCGATCAAGGACATCTCGATTGGTGGTAGATGTATGTGCAATGGACACGCCGACACCTGTGACGTTAAGGATCCGAAGAGTCCGGTGAGAATTCTCGCCTGCCGCTGTCAGCATCACACCTGCGGCATCCAGTGCAACGAGTGCTGTCCCGGATTCGAGCAGAAGAAGTGGCGACAGAACACCAATGCCAGGCCCTTCAATTGCGAGCGTGAGTTTGGGATCTAGGATAAGCCTTCCCTTGATAACTATTCCCATTTCTTTCAGAATGCAACTGCCATGGTCACAGCAACGAGTGCAAGTACGACGAGGAGGTCAACCGCAAGGGACTCTCCCTGGACATCCATGGCCACTACGATGGCGGCGGCGTTTGCCAGAACTGTCAGCACAACACCGTTGGCATCAATTGCAACAAGTGCAAGCCCAAGTACTATCGACCCCAGGGCAAGCACTGGAACGAGACCGATGTCTGCAGTCGTAAGTGATACTTCAATCTCCTCCACTTCGATCTCCTCCTCACCTATACCCGCTTCCAGCCTGTCAGTGCGACTACTTCTACTCCACGGGTCACTGCGAGGAGGAGACTGGCAACTGTGAATGCCGTGCCGCCTTCAAGCCACCGAACTGCGACTCCTGTGCCTACGGCTACTATGGCTATCCCAATTGTCGGGAGTGCGAGTGCAACCTGAACGGCACCAACGGTTACCACTGCGAGGCGGAGAGTGGTCAGCAGTGTCCCTGCAAGATCAACTTTGCCGGAGCCTATTGCAAGCAGTGTGCCGAAGGCTACTACGGATTCCCCGAGTGCAAGGCCTGCGAGTGCAACAAGATCGGTTCGATCAGCAACGACTGCAACATGACCACCGGCGAGTGCAAGTGCCTGACCAACTTTGGCGGCGATAGCTGCGAACGGTGCAAGCACGGATACTACAACTACCCCACGTGCTCATGTAGGTTGACCTTTGAACTCTAGAATCAGGAGGTATATAATACGGAGTTGCTACCCTTTTCAGACTGCGACTGCGACAACCAGGGCACCGAGTCGGAGATCTGCAACAAGCAGTCGGGCCAGTGCATCTGCCGCGAGGGTTTCGGTGGCCCGAGGTGCGACCAGTGCCTGCCTGGATACTTCAACTATCCGGACTGCAAGCCCTGCAACTGCTCCAGCACTGGCAGCTCGGCCATAACCTGTGACAACACCGGCAAGTGCAACTGCCTCAACAACTTTGCCGGCAAGCAGTGTACCCTTTGCAGTGCCGGCTTCTACAGCTATCCGGACTGTCTACGTGAGTTTCCTTTAAGGAAAATCCTTGTTCTCCTTTTATAATCTTCGTATTTTCACAGCCTGTCAGTGTGACACGCACGGATCGCAGGGCGTCACCTGTAATGCCGACGGCCAGTGTCTCTGCAAGGATAACTTCGATGGACGACAGTGCGAGTCGTGCAAGGAGGGCTTCTACAACTTCCCCAGCTGCGAGGACTGCAACTGCGATCCGGCTGGAGTGATTGACAAGTTTGCAGGATGTGGCTCGGTGCCGGTGGGCGAGCTGTGCAAGTGCAAGGAGCGCGTGACGGGCAGGATATGTGACGAGTGCAAGCCGCTGTACTGGAATTTAAACATTAGCAACACGGTTGGCTGTGACAACTGCGACTGCTGGACTGATGGCACCATCTCGGCCCTGGATACGTGTGCCTCCAAGTCCGGACAGTGTCCGTGCAAGCCGCACACTCAGGGCCGGCAGTGTAAGGAGTGTCGCGACGGTACCTTCGACCTGGACAGTGCCTCGCTCTTTGGCTGCAAGGACTGCAGCTGCGATGTGGGCGGCGCCTGGAAGAGTGTCTGCGACAAGATCAGCGGCCAGTGCAAGTGTCATCCCCGAATCACGGGCCTGGCCTGCACCCAACCCCTGACCACTCACTTCTTCCCGACGCTGCATCAGTTCCAGTACGAGTACGAGGACGGAACCCTGCCCTCGGGCACTCAGGTGCGGTACGATTACGATGAGGAGGCCTTCCCGGGATTCAGCAGCAAGGGCTATGTCGTGTTCAATGCCATTCAGAACGAAGTGCGCAATGAGATCAATGTCTTCAAGTCATCGCTCTACCGAATTGTTCTGCGCTACGTGAATCCCAATGCGGAGAATGTCACGGCCAGCATCTCGATCACATCGGACAATCCCCAGGAGGTGGATCAGCAGTGAGTTTTGCATAATTTTGGGTTTTAGCTTGCTTATAAATATATAAAAAAAAATTCCCCAGCGTAAAGGTCCTGTTGCAACCCACTTTGGAGCCACAGTTTGTGACCGTCAGCGGTCCCAAGGGCCTCAAGCCCTCGGCCATTGTCCTGGATCCGGGTCGTTATGTCTTCACTACCACGGCCAACAAGAATGTAATGCTGGACTACTTTGTCCTCCTGCCTGCCGCCTACTACGAAGCCGGCATCCTCACTCGTCACATCTCGAATCCATGTGAATTGGGCAACATGGAGCTGTGCCGTCACTACAAGTACGCCTCCGTGGAGGTCTTCCAACCGGCGGGAACTCCATTTGTGATTGGGTCCAACGATAAGCCAACGAATCCCACAGAAGTGTACAGCGATCCGGAGCATCTATCGATTGTGAGCCATGTGGGCGACATTCCAGTGCTGACCAGCGAGCAGAAGGAGCTCAACTACATCGTGGATGTGCCGCACAGTGGGAAATATATCTTTGTGATCGATTACATCAGCGAAAGGAACCATCCCAACACCTATTTCATCACTTTGAAGCTGAAGAATAATCCCGAATCGGAGACATCGGTGCTGCTGTACCCCTGCCTGTACTCCACCGTCTGTCGCACCTCGGTCAACGACGATGGTCAGGAGAGGGCCTTCTACATCAGCAAGGAGGATCTGCAGCCAGTCACCATCTCTGTGGGTTTTTTAACTTTTCTGTAAACCTGAAAAGATCTTATTAATTATCATTATTATTACAGGCCGACATTGATGATGAATCTCGTGTGCCCATCATCTCGGTAACGGCCATTCCTGTGGAGCAATGGTCCATTGATTACATCAATCCCAGTCCCGTTTGTGTGATCCACGGCGAGAAGTGTGCTACACCCAAGTTCCGTTCGGTTCCGGACTCCAAGAAGATCGAGTTTGAAACTGATCACGAGCATCGTATTGCCGAAAAGAAGCCGCCATATGCCGCCCTGGATGAGCGAGTGAAACTGATCCATTTGGATAGCACTGATAGCACCATAGTGATTGAGTGAGTTGGGATTTTAATATCTATTCAAGGTTTTTTTGTGAACTCTATGATCTCTCTTAAGGTCAAAGGTAGAGGAGGCCAAGCCCAATCTCTTTGTGATCCTGGTCAAGTACTATCAGCCCAACCATCCCAAGTACCAGATACACTACACCCTGACGGCTGGCAAGAATCAGTACGATGGCAAGTTCGACATTCAGCACTGCCCCTCGAGCTCCGGTTGCCGGGGAGTGATACGTCCTGGCGGAGACGGTGCCTTCGAGATTGATGACGAGTTCAAGTTTACCATTACGGTAGGAACTCCTGTAAAATCCTTTAATTAAACAGAAAATCTAACGCTAGAACATCCTTCAGAACGATCGATCTCTGGGCGTGTGGCTGGACTACTTGGTGGTGGTGCCTTTGACGCAATACAATGACGACTTGCTGGTTGAGGAAACCTTCGATCAGACCAAGGAGTTCATCCAGAACTGCGGCCACGACCACTTCCACATCACCCACAATGCCAGTGACTTCTGCAAGAAGTCCGTCTTCTCCCTGACCGCCGACTACAACAGCGGAGCCCTGCCCTGCAACTGCGACTATGCGGGATCCACCAGCTTCGAGTGTCATCCGTTCGGAGGCCAGTGCCAGTGCAAGCCGAATGTGATTGAGCGACAGTGCGGTGCCTGCAGGAGCAGGTACTATGGATTCCCCGACTGCAAGCCCTGCGAGTGCCCGAGCAGCGCCATGTGCGAACCCTCCACCGGCGAGTGCATGTGTCCGCCGAATGTCATTGGCGAAATGTGCGAGAAGTGTGCTCCCAACACCTACGGATTCCATCAGGTGAGACGGCTTCGCCTCTCGAATGTATTATTTCAGGCTAATAATTCCTTCCCCAAAACCTAGGTTATTGGCTGCGAGGAGTGCGGATGCAACCACATGGGCATCGCCAATGGAAACACGCAATGCGATCTGTTCAATGGAACCTGCGAGTGCCGGGAGAATATCGAGGGCCGCGCCTGCGATGTCTGCGCCCACGGATACTTCAACTTCCCGCACTGCGAGCAGTGCAGCTGCCACAAGCCCGGAACGGAGCTGGAGGTCTGCGACAAGATTGACGGCAGCTGCTTCTGCAAGAAGAACGTCGTAGGAAGGGACTGCGACCAGTGCGATGACGGCACCTACAACCTGCAGGACAGCAATCCGGATGGCTGCACCACGTGCTTCTGCTTTGGCAAGACCTCGCGTTGCGACAGTGCCTACCTCAGGGTCTACAATGTGAGCCTGCTGCGGCAGGTGTCCATCAGCACGCCCGAGTTCCGCGCGGAGAGCATCAAGTTCGAGATGTGGCCAGTGGCAGCGGAGGAGATTCTCATAAACGAGACCACTTTGCAGGCGGACTTCACGCTGCGGGATATCAATGATGAGCGACCCGCCTACTTTGGCGTCCTCGATTACCTGCTCAACCAGAATAGCCACATCTCCTCGTACGGCGGAGACCTCGCCTATACCCTCCACTTCACCTCTGGCTTTGACGGCAAGTACATTGTGGCTCCGGATGTTATCCTGTTCAGCGAACACAATGTCCTGGTCCACCAGAGCTACGAGCAACCCAACAGGAATGAGCCCTTCACCAACAGGATCCAGATCGTGGAGACGAACTTCCAGACGGTTTCTGGGAAGCCCGTTACCCGCGCTGACTTTATGATGGTCCTGCGGGATCTCAAGTCGATCTTCATTCGCGCAAACTACTGGGAACAGACCCTGAACACTCACCTGGCCGATGTCTATCTCACGCTGGCCGATGAAGACGCTGATGGCACCTCGGAATACAAATTCCTGGCCGTCGAACGCTGCTCCTGTCCGCCCGGCTACGTGGGCCACTCCTGCGAGGACTGCGCTCCGGGCTACTACCGAGATCCCAGCGGTCCCTACGGCGGTTACTGCATTCCCTGCGAGTGCAACGGCCACTCGGAGACCTGCGACTGCGCCACCGGCATCTGCACGAACTGCCAGCACGGCACCCAGGGCGACCACTGCGAGGAGTGTGTGTCCGGATACTATGGCAACGCCACCAATGGCAGCCCCGGCGATTGCATGATCTGCGCCTGCCCTTTGCCCTTCGATTCGAATAACTTTGCCACCAGTTGCGAGATCTCCGAGAGCGGCAACGAGATCCACTGCGAGTGCAAGCCGGGATACACTGGACCGCGTTGCGAGTCCTGTGCCAACGGCTTCTACGGTCAACCGGAGAACATGGGCGAGGTGTGCAAGCCCTGCGAGTGTTCCGGCAACATTATTCCCGAGGATCAGGGATCCTGCGACACCAGAACCGGCGAGTGCCTGCGCTGCTTGAACAACACCTTCGGAGCGGCGTGTAATCTGTGTGCTCCCGGCTTCTACGGCGATGCAGTGAAGCTGAAGAACTGCCAGAGCTGCGACTGCGACGATACGGGCACCCTGGAATGCGATCCCTACGTGGGCAAGTGCACCTGCAACGAGAACGTCATCGGAGATCGTTGCGATCGCTGCAAGCCGGATCACTATGGCTTCGAGTCAGGCGTCGGTTGCCGGGCCTGCGACTGCGGAGCTGCCTCCAACTCCACGCAGTGCGACGCCCACACGGGTCACTGTGCCTGCAAGCCCGGTGTCACAGGACGCCAGTGCGATCGGTGTGCCGTGGATCACTGGAACTATGAGAAGGAGGGCTGCACGCCGTGCAACTGCAATCAGGGATACTCGCGCGGCTTTGGCTGTAATCCCAACACCGGCAAGTGCCAGTGCCTGCCAGGAGTCATTGGAGATAGGTGAGTACATGAACCGGAGAAATCCTACTCCAAGGATAACTTAACTTTACGCTTAACTTTCAACCAGGTGCGATGCCTGTCCCAATCGCTGGGTGTTGATCAAGGATGAGGGCTGTCAGGAGTGCAACAACTGCCATCACGCCCTGCTGGATGTCACCGATCGCATGCGCTATCAGATCGACAGTGTCCTGGCCGACTTCAACAGCGTGACATTGGCCTTTTTCACCAGCCAGAAGCTGAACTTCTACGACGAACTGGCCAATGAACTGGAGCCGAAAGTCAAGTTGCTGGATCCCACCAGCGTGGACCTCAATCCCTCGAAGAAGGCCAACAGTGAGCTGGAGTCGGAGGCCAAGTCGTATGCCAAGCAGGTCAACCAGACCCTGGCCAATGCCGAGGATATCCGCGACAGATCGAGCACCACCTTGGGCAACATCACCGCCGCCTACGACGATGCGATTAAGAGTGCGGAACAGGCCAGGGAGGCCATCGCCTCGGTGGAGTCGCTGTCCAAGAACCTAGAGGCTGCGGCGAGCACCAAAATCGATGCTGCTCTCGAGCAGGCCCAGCATATCCTGGGACAAATTAACGAGACCAAGATAGAGGTGGCGCCCAACGAACAAGTCCTGGAGAAGGCGCGAAAACTGTTCGAGGAAGTGAACACCCTTGTGCTGCCCATCAAGGAGCAGAACAAGAGCCTAAACGCGCTGCAGAACGATATCGGAGAGTTCAGTGACAATCTGGAGGATCTGCACAACTGGAGCTTCGAGTCGCTGGAGAAATCCGCCGACGTGGAGCGCAGGAATTTCCAGAACCAGAAGACCTTTGATAACTCCAAGTTCGACACCGTCTCGGAGCAAAAGAAACAGGCCGAGAAGAACATCAACGAGGCGGGCAATTATCTGATCAACGGAGACCTCACCTTGAGCCAGATTAACCAGAAGCTGGACAGGCTGAAGGATGCCCTCGATGAGCTCGATTCGATGAACAAGAATGTGGAGGGAGAGCTGCCCCAGCGGGAGGATCAGCACAACGAGGCGGAGCGCCTAACCGAGCAGGCTGAGCTAAAGGCTGCCGAACTGTCGATCAAGGCCCAGGATCTGGCTCTCCATTACACCGACATGACGGCCAGCGCTGAGCCCGCGATCAAGGCAGCCACCGCTTACTCCGGCATCGTGGAGGCCGTGGAAGCTGCTCAGCAGTTCAGTCAGGATGCCATCGCTGCGGCTGGCAATGCCACTGCCATCACCGATGGCATTGAGGACAGAGCCGGCCAGGCGGACAGCAGGTCGGCCGATCTGCTCCACAATGCCCGCCAGGCCCTGCTGAATGTCCAAGATGATCTGGAGCCACGTCTCGACGCATCGGCCGGCAAGGTCAAGAAGATCTCGGCCCTTAACAATGCCACCGAGCAGAAGCTGAAGGACATTAATATTTTGATAACTCAACTGCCGGCCGAGTCGCAGATTGATCTGTGGAAGAACTCGAATGCCAATGCCAGCGATGCCCTGGAGATCCTCAAGAATGTCCTCGAAACCCTCGAGCCCGTGAGCGCGCAGACACCCAAGGAACTCGAGAAGGCCAAGAATATCAATCGGGATTTGGATTTGACCAACAAGGACATTTCGCAGGCCAATAATCAATTGGATAACGTCGAGGGTTCCGTCTCCAAGCTAACCGAACTGGCCGAGGACATCGAGGATCAGCAACAGCGGGTGGGCGAGAAGACCCTGCAGCTGGGCCAGGACATTGAGAATCTCAAGGCCAAGGTGGAGGCCGCTCGCCAGTTGGCCAACAGCATCAAGGTGGGCGTCAAGTTCAGGCCCAGCACCGTCCTGGAGCTGAAGACCCCGCCAAAGGCCAAACTCCTGGCCACCCGCACCAACCTCTCGACCTTCTTCCGGACCACCGACCCCAACGGATTCCTCCTGTACCTGGGCAACGACAACAAGACTGCCCAGTCCAACAACGACTTTGTGGCCGTGGAGATCGAGAACGGTTACCCGATTCTCAACATCGATCTGGGCAACGGTCCGGAGCGCATCACCAGCGACAAGTACGTCTCGGATGGCAAGTGGTATCAGGCTGTGGTAGATCGCACCGGCCCCAATGCCAAGCTCACGATCAGGGAGCAGCTCCCGACCGGCGAGGTGATCGATCACAGCAAGTCTGGTTACTTGGAGGGATCCCAGAATATCCTGCATGTGGACAAGAACAGTCGCCTGTTCGTGGGTGGCTATCCGGCTGCTCCGGATTTCAATGCACCCAAGGAACTGACTGCCAACTCCTTTGTGGGCGACATCGAAGATCTGAAGATCGGTGATGAGAACGTGGGACTGTGGAACTTTGTTTACGGCGAGGACAACAGGGAGGGAGCTCGGGAGCGGGATGTGTTGCTGGAGAAGAAGAAACCGGTGACGGGTCTGCGCTTCAAGGGCAACGGCTTTGCCCAGTTGAAGGCCTCCTCCAATTTCAAGGATCGCTCCAGCGTCCAGTTCCGCTTCAAGGCGGACAAGGACACGTCCAACGGACTACTGTTCTTCTATGGCCGCGACAAGCACTACATGTCCATCGAGATGATTGACGGCGCCATTTACTTCAACGTCAGCTTGGGCGAGGGCGGTGGCCTGGTGTCCGCCAATCAGAATCACTACAACGACAACCAATGGCACACGGTTCGGGCGGAACGCGATCACCGCGACGGTCTGCTGACGGTGGACGATCAGGTTCTGTCCCGCCAGACGGCTCCGGCGGAGGCCGACGAGGAGTTGCCCAGGCTCAAGTGGTTGTTCTTTGGCGGCCATCGGAGACGTCTCAACAGCTCGCTGAATTTGCAGCCCAACTTTGAGGGCTGCATCGACGATGTGGTGATCAGCGGACTCGTTGTGGATCTCACGGAGTACGTAAACGGCACTGGCGTTGAGGAGGGCTGCTCGGAGAGATTCTCCACGGTGCTGTCTTATGCTCCGCACGATTACGGCTTCCTGCGGATGAACAACATCAACTCGGACAATAATCTGCATGTGGTGCTGCACTTCAAGACCCGCCAGCCCAACGGCGTCCTCTTCTATGCCGCCAATCATGACCAGAGCTCGAATATCGGCCTGAGCCTGGACGAGGGTGTGCTCAAGCTGAACAGCATGGGCAGCCAGCTAATAATCGATGAGCTGAACCTTAACGATGGCGAGGATCATGTGGTTACGGTGCAGCACAACGCGGGAGAGCTTCGGCTCTCCGTCGACGATGTGGAGACCAAGAGGTGGGTTTCCCTTTACTCGCTTTAATATTTCTTACTGATCTTTATTTGCTGAACTTTGCAGACTTGGAACTCCGCAACCGCTGATTCTGGAAAATGGGGACATCTTCTTCGCTGGTCTGCCGGACAACTACCGCACGCCCAGGAACGCCCTGGCCTCGCTGGCCTACTTTGTGGGTTGCATCAGCGATGTGACCCTCAACGAGGAGATTATTAACTTTGCCAACAGTGCGGAGAAGAAGAACGGCAACATCAATGGATGTCCTCCACATGTCTTGGGTGAGCAGGAGCGCCTTCAATCCCCAAACTCCATAATTAATCTCGATCTCTTTTCCAGCCTATGAGCCAAACCTTGTGCCGACCTACTATCCCAGTGGAGCCAATGATGTGGCAGAGAATCCCTGGAAGCCCGACGAATTGCCGCCCCTCAAGCCAGTCACATTTGCCCCTGCGCCACAGACCACGCCCACAACAACAACAACGACGACAACGACAACCACCACGACAACCACAACGACGACGACCACACAGTCTCCAATTCCCGTGGAAGAGGATCTGGACAAGGACGAAGACAAAGAGAAGGAAGCGGCCAAGCCGCAGAGACCCTTGACCACACGGCCACCCGCCAAGCTTAATCTGCCGAGCGACAAGCGCTGCAAGCTCCCAGAGCAGCCCAACTACGACGTGGACTTTGCAGAGGCGGGCTACCGCTTCTACCAGAACAAAGAGCAACGTTTGGAGATCAACCCGCTGCCGGCGAAGCTTCGTCGTCACCACGACATCACCTTCTCCTTCCGCACCGATCACCCCAACGGCCTGCTCTTCTACGCGGGCAGCAAGCAGCACGAGGACTTCATCGCCGTCTACCTCCTGGACGGTCGGGTGTACCACACAGTGCGCGTTGGGGCTCTCCTCCAGGCCAATGTCAGCAGCGAGGTGGAGCTCAATGACGGCAAGTGGCATACCGTGGAGGCGATACGTACCAGCCGCCGGGTAAGTCTGCTCATCGATCGAGTGGAGCAGGCCGGAACCTTGGAGCTGAATGCCGATCGCAGTCCGCCGGTGCTGGCCATCGAGGCGCCAGTGTATTTCGGTGGCGTCAACAGCTTCATCGAGTCCAAGGTGCGCAACTCCACCGGGTACAATCCACTGGCGCCGTATTACAACGGTTGCCTCAAGGACTTCAAGTTCGATAGCGTGGACCTAGAGCCGCCACCGGCAGAGTTCGGCGTGGTTCCGTGCTCCGAGCAAGTGGAGCGCGGCGTTTTCTTCAACAGCCAGACGGCGTATGTGAAGCTCTTCGATCGCTTCTCCGTCGGCACCGAGATGACAATTAGCTTCGACTTCCGGCCAAGGGATCCCAACGGCTTGCTCTTCTCCGTGCACGGCAAGAACTCGTACGCCATCCTTGAGCTGGTGGACAACGCACTGTACTTCACGGTCAAGTCCGATGTCAAGAACATTGTGACCACCAATTTCACGCTGCCCAATAACGAGAGCTTCTGCGATGGCAAGACCCGCAATGTCCATGCCAGCAAGTCCAAGTTTGTCATCAACATTGCCGTGGACTTTATAAGCTCCAATCCGGGCGTGGGCAACGAAGGATCTGCGGCCACCAAGACGAACCGACCGCTCTTCATGGGCGGCCACTTGGCCTTCGCCAAGGCGCCGGGCATCAAGACCAGGAAGTCCTTCAAGGGCTGCATCAGCCGGGTGGAGATCAACAAGAAGCTGGTCAACATAACGCCGAGCATGGTCGTCGGCGACATCTGGCAGGGTGTCTGCCCCCTCAACTAGAAGTGAACGCCGGATACGAACCTATAATATGTCAAGATGCCAGGAGGAAACGTGAAAAAGTGATGACAAATCCGCAAGTCAAAGGACAACGAACGAACAAAACTAAACCGAACAAAATCGACGGTGATCATATAGTCCTGGGGTTCTTCAGATACTGGACCCTGGGCAGAGATGCCCGTCGTATATATTTCTTAAAACTTTAAGCCAAACTTTTGTGCCAATCTTATAAAGCCATAAATACCATGTTTAATATCTGTTATGCCTTTTCAAACTCTTCAAGTTTGCTCTTTTTAACTTTGTAATTTTGTCGAATCAATAAATATATCAACTTGATTTTTAACCAATTAACAAGGATATATTTTTTTAATTATATCAAGATGCTGGGATGCACTTACCTAAGCCTGCCCTCAAAGTTAATATATTTCCAGGTATTTCCATCTCTGATTCTTCCTTTAAACTAAGACTTATCCTTTGTCGAGCACTCCCTTAAAATTTATTACTATTCTTGATGGTAATGTTATACATACATATTTATTCATATATATTCTTCGCAATTTACACAATCTCGTTAGTTGAATTTTTTGAATGGAGTTGCAGAGTTAAACAAATATTGAAACTCCAGAAGGATAATCGCTAGTTGGCCAATATGCTGGGTTACACATACAGCTAGATGTAGGGATTACGCATATTCGCATGTACTTCATATATATGTTTAGATGCATCATATAGTATGTTGTTTATAAAGTTTAATGTACGCATGTATATATGTATAATCAATTTCGTTAGACATTCGAATGAGTCTATTGCTAGAAAAGACCTTATAGAGTTCTGTGTGGTTTTTTACAATTAAAACAATAGTCATCGATTCTGTTAAATGAACAACAAATATGATAGATTGTGTGTGTGTGTGTGACTAAAAACAATTGGTTTGTTCTTATCAATATTAAAATTATATTACAATTACACGTTTGAATGTTGTAATAAATATCAAATAATAATTCCCTAGTGCTGCACGAATCTTTTGCTTTGATTTCTCTTCATAATTTCTTGTCCTAACATTTTGTGTTTATTTAGATTTTTCCCTACTCTTATTTGGTTTTCTTTTACCCTATACACATTGTGGTGAAAAATAATAATATTTCATTTAGACCAAAAACCTATGCTGCATAAAATCTATAAATATATTTCTTTATATAGTTTTTGTATGTATGTATATGTGTTTGGTGTGTGTGTGTAGTTGTTGTTGTGTTTGCTTCTGTTGTTGTTGTTTTTGTTGTTGATGTTGTTGTTTTTGTTGCTTGTTTTATTTACTGCTTAAACGCTAATCACTAAGATCACCCGAGAGAGATACAAACGCACGCGAACGCGACCGGATTCCGCGATGAATCCGGATTAAGGTACAACGAAATCACGATTTTTTCATTTTAGTTTAGTTTCAGCTTTAGCAATTGCTTCACTTTTTTTAGTTAGACCGATTTTATATTATATAGTATTACCTATCAAGTATTGCGATTGTTATTATATATTTGGGACCCGGGGGCGAAAGTCCCTTGTTGTTAGAGTTTGCATTTTAGTTTGAGTTGAGTTTACCGCGACGCGAACGAACGACCCGAAGTTACATTATTATCACACGCTCCCCCATTTTCAAAAGGTTAAAAATAAAACGAAATAAAAACACAAACGTAAACACGGTTTGCATAATTACATAATACTATTACTTAGATTTACTTGCTTTTGTTTTTCTTGCTTCGACTGAGTTTAGTTTAGTTTTTTTCCCTATTCATATATTTTTCGTATTTTGTTTTCTTCTTTTTTTTTAAGTTGTTCCGCGACAATTTCAAAGACTTTTGTTTCCATTTAGTTTAAACTTTACACCTAATCGTAAAAAAATTTGTTCTGTACAATTCATTAGAGAAATGATAAGGCCTATACAAATTATCGCAAAATAGTTTCAGTTTCGATGAAATAATAATAGTTAATGATTTAATTAATTACAATTGTCCTTAAACAACGAAAATTATATAATAATACTTTAAAAAGTGATCAGTCAATGGTTGCTTTTGTATTCAGTTAAAGGATCGTACAGAAATAAATATATTATGATGCTCAACAAAACCCTAATCTCGAATAAATTTTTTACTTTCCCTATTTTCTCAAATAAAAAAAAATAAAATATTAAAAAAAAAAACACCTAATTTTGTATATGAATATCATCATTTAGTGTATAAGTAAATTTGTATCAGTAACAGTTGCAATATTATCGTTATCCTTGTATTATTTTCCTTTCCGATTTTCCGATTTTTCGATTTTTCGATTTTTATTTACCCGACGAGTTATCACGATGATACGACGATTACGAATTACGAACGAACGAACGAGCGGCGAATACGCGAACGCGAACGCGAAACCGTTATAAACCCGAAACGCGACGATTTTTTTTTCGAATTCAATTTTTTTATTATTTTATTTTATTTTTACGAAAGTGTTGGGTTCAGTGGCGAAATTCAAAGCGTTTTTTCTCCAGTGAATGAGTGTACTGCCTGTGGTTTTGAAGGGAGTTGTTTTTCAGTCTTTGCTTGCTTTCAGCTGAAATGTTTGTTTTTATTTTTTACATTTGATTTCATTGTTGCTTCGTTTTACATTTCACACTTGACCCAACGCTTTCACTTAATAATTTTTGGTTTAGTTTATAATTACCGCGACACGAACCCGCTATATTATTTCTCTTGACGACGATTTTTTAGTTATTATTATTATTAGCTATGAGAGAAACACCCGTGTGTTTTCTGCATAATTTAACTCTATTTTCGGTTTTTGAACTAAGCTGGTTTGGGTAATGTCTATTAGCACTTGAATCCGGTTAAGTACGGCCGGAACACGGACTATCTTTTATTTTTTGTGTGTGGAAAGCGGACAGACGTTGAAGAACTTCTCTGTGGATCTAAGATCCTTTAGTGTTTTGTGTGGGGTTTAGGCTCTTCTCTATAAGATATATATATATATCGATATATGTTTTCTTTGTGGTTAAATGTACGGTTATGCTGTTTTTTTTTTTTGTTTTTTTTTTTAGTTTTTTTTTCTATTGGGGTAAATTTCAATATTAACGTAACATTCGAACAGCATCGAATCGGATAACTTAACAGGCTAAAGATTAAGACGACGACACGCTTACTACGCATACTTGTACATAATTGTCTAGTTAAGATGTTTTGCTGCTTGCTAGGTGGTGGGTGTTAATTCCTTAGCTCGCTATGCCTGCCTTAGATGTTGTACATGGTGGCCAGGCGCTCGGCCAGAGTTGGCGGGAATTGATCCACAAATCTACGCCAATTCTCTTCACCCACCTGGGTCTTGAAGCCGTGGAGAATCTATGGGAATAGTAATTATTAAACGAAGTTTTTAACCATTTTGTTAGTCCCAAACTCACCTTCTGTATCATCTGATGCAGATCCTGCGGGGGATTTACCCACGACGCAATTGCATCGCAGAAAAATATGAAATCGGGCACCACGCCAGCTGGATTCACTGTGATCATATGACACATGCCACGGAAGGCAGAGTCCTTCTCATCGTTGTCCCGTATGTGACGCAGCGATGTGCACCTATATTCGTTCGGACAGAGCATTGAGAGATTTAATTAAAGCCCAAAATAATGCGGTCAGCAGGCCAAGAAACACGAAAGTTGAAAGCAAATTTGAAATTCCAGTTAAATTAAGTTAAAAAGAGTACATGGATGAGTCCAGAGATCAAGAAAATGTAAGGAATGGATGTGTTATAGCATAATTTAAAGTACGGCAAGTTAGGGAATGCGGAAGGGATAAAGGGGAAGAAGAAAGAATAAGCTAGTTTGAATATAAGAAAACGTGTTACACACCACTGTCGTACAAATTCGGGCAAATAAGGAGCCACTTCAACTGGGCACACATAACCTAGACGACCGATTGTTATTGCTAAAAGGAACAGAAAAAAGTAAGAGAAATGAATCAACTGAATAAATCAATATCACACTTATTGTCTTTTGCGATAATGTCCCCCTCCCTCTCTCTCGCAGCTCTAAGAAATTCTATGCATGTTGTATGGGAATGAGGTTTGATTTCGTTTCGTTGCTGCTCTCATGCAACAAGTAACACAAACTAAAACAGAAACAAATGTCCAGAGATCCACATACACACATACATACTGAATCATATATATAAATATATATACATTTAAACATATCGCAGACATAGAATAGAGTATCAGCCCCAAAGACGACTCACCTGTATTCTCCAGCAGAGTCTTAGGTGTGTTGGGTTTGTTGATAATGACGAACAGGTCGGTGAGTACCAGGTGAATGTACTGCTTGGTCTCCTCACCTTTTATAGGAAAAATAATCGAATGATTTAAATTTCAATGGGTGGTGCCAAGGGCACCTTGTATGCTCCCGATACTCACCTAGTTTCATACAGATCTCTCCAATGGCCCAGGTGGCATTGTTGCAAACCGAAATTAATTCGGGATTTAGATTCTGACCCAAAATGGGAAAGAATTCGGCCATAAAAGGATGCACATGGGGAAAGCAGGCCTTGGTCAGGTCACCCAGCAGGGCAAAGGATGATTGGCGCACCTGAAATTCGATTCAACTCGATTAAATATCCTTTTTTAAACTCTTTGATGGACACCCACCTCTGGCAGAACATCCTGCATGCACTGGTAGAGCAGGTGCATGATGTTGCTGTTGGCCACTAGCGTTTCAATGTGACGATCCAGTCCCTCGGCCAGGCCAGATAGTAAATCCAGGGCCACAATCATGCGCTCCTTGTCGGGATGCTCGAATGTATGGTTTTGCTTGCACAACTGTAACAATTTTAAAGGTTGAAGGATGCATAAATCAAGGAACTCTCTTTGTGCACTCACCATTTCCTGGTTGATGGTCTGCTCTATCAGGGAGATGCATCTCCGGTAGACCGGGTCGCAGTAGGGCAGAAAGCCAGACTGCAGGGCAGTGGCGATGCTCGACAGACACTCCAGCAGCGGAAACAGGTCCTTGTCATCGTCCTTAAGCAGATTCCACTTGTCAATTAGCGGCGGCATCAGGATGTCAATGTACTGCGGCTTATTTAGATGGTGGCCCACGGAATCGGCCAAAGTGCCCACGGCATCGTACAGAATCAACAAGTTCTTGTGCTGATACTTGGAGAAGGCAAAGACGAGCGTCTTAAGGATATACTCCAAGTATGGCACCAGCTCTGTGCAGGCCTCCTCCTCCAGCGTGGCAAAGGCCGAGCAGGCCGCCTCCTGGACGCGCTTATTGGAGTCCAGGATGCGTTTGAGCAGCTCCTCCATTAGCGGCTTCAAGTACTGATCGTGCGGCTGGTTGACCACCCAGTTGGCATACCGAGAAAGCGTCCAGCAGGTGATGGAGCGCACCAGAGCCTTCTTGTCCGACAGGCAGCTAATCAGGTAGGGGATTAGCTCGGGCAAGTGCTGGATCATGCCCTGCATACAGCCCTCGGCGATAGCGCCCAGGGCCAGGACACCGCTCTCCTTGATCACCCACTCCTGATGGAACAGCGTCTCCTTGAGAATGGGCAAGACGACGGGCAGACAATCCTCCCGGAACACATTGGCCAGGACATCCAGGGCAGCGGCACTGCACTTGCGCAGATTCCATTCCGATAGCGAGCTATCGTCGTCCAAGCCATCGTCGAAGCCGTCATCGTCATCGTCATCCTCTCCAGAGGGACCTGCTTGGCCGCTAGCCTCCTGACCGCTCTTGATTGTGTGTGTGCGGGACTTGTGGAAACGCGGCCGGATATCCTCTTCGCGATCCGGCACCATGTCGTCCTCCTCCACGTTACCCTTGAGCAGGATTATGTCGATCTCGGAGTAGCGCATGCCGCGTACCAGAACTGGAGCCAACTGGGACAAGTAGGGCGCCAGCACATCCTTGCAGATGCTCTGCTCGGCAAGCGACAGCCAAAATTCGGAGGCTTCCAGGGCCACGCCCTCATCGGAGTCCTGAGTACGCAGCAGCATGTACTCAATGATCTGCGACATGTGCGGCATCAGCCGGTCCATGCGCACCTCCAGCAGCATGACCAGTCCGTGGCAGACATTCTTGCGCACCTCGTGATCCTCATCAGAGGACAGGTGGAACAGGTTCTCTATGAAGGTGTCTATGTTCAGCATGAGTGCCTGTGACCGGTTGATGATGAACTGATTGATGCAGGCAATGGCATGTGAACGGATCTTGGGGCTGCTGTGCTTGAAGTACTGCAGGAATTTGGGAATCATCACGTTGAGTGGCCGATTGAGAGCCGCCGAGTCCAGGATATCGGCGGAGTCCTCGCAGATCTTTTGCAGCGCACTGAAGGCGCCCTCACACACATTATAGTCTTGGTTGTCGAGCATTTCGCAGAGCGAGGGCAGCAGCTGCGGCCAATTGTGGAGACCGCCATTGCTGGCAATGGTAGTGATCAGGATGCCGACGGTGGCTCGGATCAGGGGCGAGGCATCGCCCACGGCCTGCAGGCACTCGTGCTTAATATACTCCACAATCTCGGGCTGCAGGGTGCTGCCGTGCATGCGGATGTTGTTTTTGAGGATCAGGCCGCTGAGGGAGCGTGTCGGCTCATCCTCGGTCTTCAGCTTGGTCAGCACGTAGATGAGATAGTTGTTGAAGTCTGGATAGCGATTGAACTCCTCAAGTTTCTGTATCGAGGGGCGGAGCAGTATGGATTACCGGATTATCAGGAAAACAGCCGTGTTCGGCCGGCAATTACTCACCATTTGCACCGCCATCTGCGTGGCTGTGTCTGGTGACTGCGACTCCTTGAGGATCGCTATGATCTGCTGCAGACCTTCTCCCTGTGGTTCCCACGTCATCTTGCTGCTGGTCGTGCTGCTGCAGGAGGAAAGGAGATCGGATCGAGTCGGGTTAATGCCCTCCGTCAGGGGTAGAAAAGTAACAAGAAGAAGAGCGCCCAGCGAGAGCGCGAACGAGTGGTCGAGGCCACTCACGCACACAGGCGCACTTGACGGCAGCAGCACATACAGGCACATAGAATGTCGGTTGATATGATATTTACATCATCTGCCCGTATCTGCCATGTAAAGCTGTCCCAATCGCGTTTATTTTCAGTGCCTGCACGACTCTGCCTGCGGCGGCGGGGCGGACGAGTTCCTGCCCAGAATAGAGAGTGAAAAATCGCAAACTGAAGGTACCCGCCCGCCTGCCACCGCCATATTCCACGGAACTAGTCACGCCCCTGAAAAACACGTTTTCGCGCACGGGTTACCGCTATTGCGGGCTCCGGGACTCACCTTTGGGTGCTTTAAAACTAAAATGGGTGGAAATGTTGAGAGTTTTCCAACTATTTTCTCTTTTTTCACTTTTTCTTTGCACAATTAGTAGAGATGTGCTCGGTGTGACCGTGGCGTGCGCTGGGCAATATGCCTTAGGGATGGAAGCGTGCCGTCACGTCAAAGTTGATTAGAATAGTCGAACGAATTCCAGGAAAATATTACTCGATATTAAGTCCTTAAGCCCACAATAATTATTTTTTCACAATTTATTTCCGTTAAGCAAAAGAAATAGTAATTAAAATAAATTCTAGGCAAAAACTAAGTTCTCGCTGGAATCACGGCCGTCGGCCATCGCTAGATGCTCTCGCTAGGACGGCCACACTTTCACTAGTTTAGTCTGCCCGTATTCGCCACCCCTGTGTCAATTTTGTTTGGGTTTGAGGCCAGACAGAAGAGTCATTAATTTTAAACAAAGGACCACGCTCAGGACATTCATCCCGGGGTCAGACAAAGCCGCATCTCGCTTTCCCCACGGTCGAGTGAAAGTTTTTCGCCTGTCGCGGCTCAACATCCGAAGCGACCGGACATGAACAAGCGCAACCATGTGAGAAAACTCCAGTCCGAAGACAAAGCAAATGGAACTAATGTGTAGAAAACATAATTTCTCTTGCAGATTCGCCTGCCGCCAGAGGTGAATCGGCTGCTGTACGTGCGGAATTTGCCGTACAAAATCACATCCGATGAAATGTACGACATTTTTGGCAAGTTCGGAGCCATTCGCCAGATTCGTGTGTAAGTGAAATGGTGTCTGTGTCATGGTGTAAATCTTTTCTAGACTTCTTTGTATCCTTCTGAACAGGGGCAACACACCGGAGACGCGTGGCACTGCCTTCGTCGTCTACGAGGATATTTTCGACGCGAAGAACGCCTGTGACCATCTATCAGGCTTCAACGTGTGCAATCGCTATCTGGTGGTGCTCTACTACCAGTCCAACAAGGCCTTCAAGCGCGTGGACATGGACAAAAAGCAGGAGGAGCTGAACAACATCAAGGCCAAGTACAACCTGAAGACGCCGGAGGCTCCTTAAACCATCCAGCGGCAGGCGGACCATTTCCATCAAACATTTTCCACTGTTTAGGGAACTTCTTGCTCTATACTATATATACCTATATGTATACAAAATTTTTGCTATCTACTTGTAGATTTTTTTCATCACATTTTGTATCATTTGAATCTAATCATTTTCATCCATCCATCACTCCATCTATCATATGAGCGGCCGGGCAAAGCCATCTGCAGCCATTTGTCAGAGGTGTCTGTCCGGCTGTTTGCAATCATTTGACGACATTAAGCCCACTCTCTCATCAAAAATAACAAGCAAGTAAATGTAAAAATAAAAAAAAATTGAAAACATTAAGAATGGAATGCTTTCCTGTTACTTTATTTGTTTAAAACTAGGATAACAATTAGGAAATAGTTAAATATTAACCAACGTTTGATGCCTTCACTCCTTTTGGAAGACATTGAGCCTTAAGATTCCTCATCTGTTTCCAGATTACCCTGGCCAGTGGCCGCTGTCTGATATTGTTCATAAGTGTTCTGCTGCTTCTCTAGGGTCCGGAGCTTCGCCAGATCCTTGAGCTCCTCCTTGGCAGCCTCGGCTATTTCTTGGCGTAGCGCCTCCACTTTCTGTCGCCGTTCACTCTTCTGCATAGCCTTTTGGCGAGCTCTATCCGTAATTTCCTTGGGTGGTTTCGGCGGCTTGGGCGGCTTTTCGAAATGGACCTTCTGGTGGCGGATGAGCGCCGCCTCCTGGCGAAAATGAGTCCCGCACACCTTGCACTCGTACGGTTTCTCACCAGTATGTATCCACTCGTGTTGCTTCAGGGACTGGGAGTTTGCGAACCGGCGCGCGCAGAAGCGGCACTCAAAGTCCTTAACCTTTTCATGGACGCTCTTGTAGTGACGCTTCATGTTGCCGAGGTTATTGAATCCCTGGCTGCAGCCGGGGCAAAGGTGCACGCCCTCCTTCTGGACAAATTTTGTGCGGACTGGGGTCTCGCTGGGCGGCAGTTGAACAGTGGGAATGGGATTCACCACCGTACCTGCCAGTTGGGACAAATCAACTCGCTCCACGCGACGCGGGTCTTTGGGTATGGTTGCCACCGATTCGGCGCACACTTTTAGCAGCTGATCCGCATCCACTTGGGCCTCTCCGAGTTCACAGTCTCCCTGTCGTTGGCGATAGGTTTCCAGAGATCTCTCTACACTCTTTTCGTGGATCTTGAGATGCTTTGTCAGGCTCTCCGTGTACAGGAACTTCTTGCCACAGACCTTGCACTCGCACCGCTTCTCCCCGGTGTGCGTCATCTCGTGAATCTTGCAGGCATGCGACTTGCCAAAGGTCTTCCCACAGTACTGGCAGGCAAAGTTCCGAATCTTCTCGTGCACGATCTTCACGTGGCTATCCAGGGCGCGCTTCGTGTGGGTGGCATGGTCGCAGATGTGACACTTGAACTGCTTCTCCTGGGTGTGCGTGAGCAGGTGCTTGCTCCACTCCTGCCTCGTGGTTTTGCCCACGCCGC
Organism: Drosophila seguyi; assembly: GCA_008042675.1. NCBI lineage: Eukaryota > Metazoa > Arthropoda > Insecta > Diptera > Drosophilidae > Drosophila > Drosophila seguyi. The sequence continues at coordinate 39,843 of VNJU01003920.1, read as the reverse complement.
AGTAGGGACACACATAGTTCTTAATGCCAGCGTGCCGCAGGAGATGATTCTTCAGGGCGCTGTTGATGTGGAAGCCTTTGCCGCAGATGTTGCAGGGATACGGCAGCTCCTGGCCAGTGTGCTTGTACATGTGTTTCTTGAGGGCCACCGGACAGCGGAAGATCAGACCGCACTCCGCGCACGGCTGATCCGCCCGCGGAGCACTCGCCCTGGCCTGGTTGTGCACTTTCTTCAGGTGAATCGTCAGCAGGCGGAGGCGGGGAAACAGCAACCGGCAGCCCTCAACAGTACAGGGAATCTCATCTGCCTTCTTGGTGTGCGCGTAGTCCACGTGTAGCCGCAGGGCTCCCGCTGTGGTGAAGCCTGCAATCGGAAGGAAAGGATGAAAGATGCACTTTGAGAAGATCTGGGGACAGGATAACCTTTTCGGCAGCTCTCCTCTGCGCACTGAAAGGGCAGCAGGTCGTTGTGATGCTTCATGTGCTCCTCGTACTTGGACGGCTTCTTGAACTTCTGCTGGCAGATGGGACAGGTGATAAGGTGATGCAGACGACGCTCGGGGCAGAGAGACTTCCTTCGCGCAACCAAGGGTTGTTCGTCGTCGCTGGAGAAGCTCTTCTGCGCCTCTTGCTCGCCCCGCTCATCCTGTCCATGCTCTTCACTCGATGAGTCCTCTTGGTTATGCTCCTCCGGTTCTCTGTCCACCGTTTCCAGCATCTTAAACACCTCCTCCTCGTTGTCAATCATCTCCAACTTGTGGTTGAGGAGTGGATCATAACTGGCCTGCTCCTCTTGCCTGCCCAGCGCGTCTGTTTCCTCCGCCACAGGCTCGAACTGTCCAACGGGAAACGCCTGGCTGTTGGCCACCATTTCCATAAGTCGCTTCTGGGAACCCACACACTGTTCCTGGAAAGCGTGCAGCTCGTTCAATTTCCCAAAGCACAGGTGACAGATGTGGCGTGGAAAGCCATCCTGCACATCGACTTCCATTGACGTACACACAGTTAGCTTCTTGGCCAGATCTGGAATCAGGAACAGGTCGTGGCCTATCCCCTGCTCCAGGTGGACCAGGCAGGTGCGGCACAGTGAGTGGACGGAGTACTGCAGCTCCTTGGTGCCCATTTCTCCGGGAGCAGGGCAACCGGAGCTAAGAAAACAAAACAAATTTGTTGCAGTGTGCTGGAAAGTGTGACCATCACGTACTATATTTAACCCATTTCGATGCTATGGGTTAGAAATCGAACAAAGGAGTTTTGGTTATGAATTCAGCTGTTCAAATGTTTTTAAATTAAGTCCATCCTTAAGGATTTATAATGTAGAGTTAAAATATAATTATGGCATTTCCTGACTAAGTTTCTAAATATATATTGCGACGACCCAAAATAGTCAAGCGATAAATTTTCAATACAAAATACAGTCGCATGACATGGATGTACCTTTCATATATATAATATAATTATTTTAATCCGCTCGACCTTTAATTTAGGAATACCAAACGTAAAATTATTCGGTCTCCTAAAACGATTTTGCTTTTAAGTCTTGTATCTGACATAATATGAAAATTGTGTTAGAAAAATTCTAAAAAAACAAACAAAAATAAAACAACAAAAAATTTGAATATGAATAAATGAATGTATGCAATCTACGTGTTATTGTTTTTATTATTTAAAGAATGTAATTTTATGATTATTAAATAAAATACATAAAACTCTTGTCTCAACGTGGGTTAATGGCATTCCACCACAGACGCGCCCAGCGAATCCCCACATCCAGCGAGTAACTCGCTGGAAAGTCGTTCTTGTCTTATTGCTTACTCGCCCGTTCGAACGTCGACGAGTATACAATTTTTTCTGTGTCAATATTATTTTTTTACTGCTGGCTGGAGGGACGCAAAAACCAACCGAAAATAGCCCAATCCCGCAGTGCCGCTCGCGAGAAACCCAACATGGACGTGGCGCGCACCTACTCGATTCACAGCCTTTGCAGGATTTGCCTGAACCACCTGCAGAACGACGCCGACTTGTACGACCTGTATCTGGTGCCAGGACTGGCCAAAAAACTTTGCTTCTGCACCTCGCTGTCCGTGGAGCAGAACGATGGCTTCCCCAAGAACCTGTGCACCCAGTGCTACACGAAGCTCACCGAGCTGCATGACTTCCAGCGTCTGTGCGTGGACTCGGTGCAGAAATTTCAGGACCTTGTCGCCAGCAACGCCTTCGCCTGCCAGAGCAACTTTGATGTGCTGGACCCCAGTGTGTCCGTGCACGACATCCCCGGCGAGGAGGAGGAGAACATCAACTACGACCCTCTGCTGAACCACAAAATGGAGCTGATCGAGAACGAGGAGGATGTGTTCAAGATGCTGGAGCACGTGGACAAGGAGGCCGAAGAGGTGGAGAATGGCACCAAGCAGGAGGAGGAGGACGATAAGGCCGGCGTCAGCCACATTAAGATGTTCAACGACGACTCCTCCATCGAGAGCGGCAACGACAATGACCGAGATCTGGACTTTGAGCCGAATAGCAGCGACGACGACATTCCCCTGGCCCAGCGCCTGCGAGGACCCGGATCTTCACAGCCAGGTCGCCAGGCCACATACACCAAGGCGAAGGGCAAGCCGCGGGGCAGGCCCAAGAAGATAAAGCCGCCGCCGCCGGATGAGGACGAGTTCACCAGCGACTCTGACGACTCGGATGACTCGGAGGAGGACAACAACCCCGACGGAACGCCCAGGGAAAAGCCGAAGAGAAAGCGCATTCCCGCCGACGAGCGACATCTGCACCGCATCATCGACTGCCACATTTGCCACCAGAAGTTCAAGAAGGCGATCCGCTACGAGGAGCACATGAAGTACCACAACGACCTGCTGCCCTTCCAGTGCAAGGTGGAGACCTGCAAGAAAGGTATGTCCTGGCTTTATTTCTCCCTTAATAGAGCAGAAATAACGACACCCCCATTTCAGGCTTCACCACGGCCAACGGCCTGCGCATCCACATCGACCACGCCCACACCGAACTGTCGGAGGTACACACTTGCACCGCCGAAGGCTGCGGCAAGACCTTCCCGCGCGTCCGCCTGCTGACCTTCCACATGAAGAAGGTGCACGGCTTGACCAAGGCGGCGGCACCGCTGCGCGACTTCCCCTGTCCCGAATGCGACACAGTCTTCCGCTGCCCCACGGCCCTCAAGAAGCACATGTACAAGCACACTGGCGAGGAGCTGCCCTACCCGTGCAACATCTGCGGCAAGCGGTTCGTTATCAATAGCGCCCTGAGGGATCATCTGATGCGACATGCGGGCATCAAGAACCACGTCTGCCCCTATTGCGGCGTTGGCAAGACGACGCGCCAGGAGTGGAACGCCCACATCCTCACGCATACCAAGGAGAAGAAGTTCAAGTGCCGGCAGTGCGATCACGCCTCCCACAACAAGCAGGCGCTGTCCAACCACGTCAAGGTGGTGCACGAGAAGCGCAAGGACTTCGCCTGCCAGTACTGTGGCAAGACATTCGGCAAGTCGCACGCCTGCAAGGTGCACGAGCGGAGCCACACCGGGGAGAAGTGCTGCGAGTGCAAGATCTGCGGCAAGATATTCCTCTGCGAGAAGAGCCTCACGAAGCATCTGAAGACGCACGAGAAGCGCGACCTGCCGCCGGCGGAGCCACTGCGCCAACAACTGAACATTCCCATGCCCGGCCAGATGGCGGGCCAAATGCCGGGCCAGATGCCGATGCAGATGCAGGGCCAGGGCGACGGCCTGCTGCAGCAGATGCAGCCTCCCAATCAGATGCCCAGTGACGACATGCTCAAGGCGTGCGGCGGCGGGTCCGCTGCAGTGCCTGCGGCGAAGCCGAAGAACTCGCGCCGCGTTCAGCGGGTGGACATTGCTCAGCTGGCAGGCACCGCCGTCAACCCCATACCCTCCGTCTCGGTGCCGTCGTGGTCACCGCAGGTGAACTTCACCAAGAAGGAGGGTCAGCACATCTGCCCGGGCTGCGGCCGTGGCTTCAATAATATCGGCAACATGAAGCTCCACTACAAGATCATCCACGAGAAGGTGAAGGACTTTGCCTGCCGCTTCTGCCCCAAGCGGTTCTCCAAGGCACAGATCCTGCGCCACCACGAATGGATCCACACCGGCGAGAAGCCCTTTGAGTGCAAGATCTGCGGCAAGCACTTCCGACAGGAGACGGCCCTCAAGAAGCACATCAAGACGCATGAGAAACCCAACCGCAGGCACGTGCCCGAGCGCAGTGCGCCCACCCAGATCACGTTCCGGAAGCTGGACCCCGACGAGCCGAGGAACTTCGATCAGTACCAGGATCCAGCGGTGGAGCGGGCGGCTGCCACGGCCGAGCTCCTAGCCCACCAGCTGGAGGAGAACGAGGCCCGGCGGAAGGCGGACATCGAGCGTCAGAAGATAGCGGCCGCTGCCTGCGAGCAGCTGACAAAGCTACAGCAACAGCAGGACATCATCAAGGCGACCACCTCGTACGACGGCTACTACGCGCAGAAGGCCCAGGCCGAAGGCACCAGCGTCGATGCCCTGAAGATTGACCATGTCTAGGCCCGAGGCGAGGCGTCAACATCATCCAGGAATTGGCTTTATCTTATCTCGAGCGACACTTGCATCCCCCCACTCCTACACAGCAGCTATCACTGTCCGGAAGGTCCTTAGGCATGCCTCGAATTGCTCTCTAGCTGGATCCAGATCGTAGGTCTATAGGGGCCCTAAGCTCTTTTAATTAATTAATCGCGTACATATTACAATATGAACACTTACTTTATACATAATATTTTATACTTTATACCTTACCTTTATACATACATGCAATATATGTATCTTGTGTTTTCCGTGTAATGTCTCCCGTGCTTACTTAGAGTAAAGGATTAAAAACTACATAAATATTAACTAAGGATTGGTATTACTTTTTGGGGATTCCCAAGGAATCGAAAAATATGGGATTTTAAGATTATTTCTTATTTTAAGTAAAACAGATAGTTTTTACTTCCGTTTCCTAATTTTGCGCTTGAGATTCTGATAAAACTATTTGATAGATATTCTATATTGTTCTAAAATGCAACTAAATTTGCTTTATTGAGATATTGATAGATGTATAATCCAATATTCTAGACATGATATAGAACAGGAATAATAAGGGTCTCCACAAGAATGTGTAAGTTAACCTCTAGAGGATTCATGGCAACATTTCGAACTGGTTAATAACTAAATAAAACTAGTATTATTTTTATTATCAAAAGTCGAAATATGTCAGATCGGATGACTATAGCTTTATTATAAAATTAGTTCAAAATTTCGATTTTAATTTTATGAAACTCGGATTATTAGCTTAACTGCCATAGGAACTTTTCATATTATTCAGAAAATCTTTAGAAAAATGTTTAGATAAATGAAATTAATGAGTTATAATGAATTATATTATTTCAAATATTTAAGCGCTGAGAAATAATTAATTTATACAAATTTAATTATTTAAAAATTTTGATTTTAATTTTATGAAACTCGGACTATTAACTAGCTGCCATAGGAACCTTACCTATTTTTTTGAGAAAATCTTAAGCAATTTTTTTAAATAAACAACAAATAATAAATGGGTTATAATAATTTATATTTATATTACCTGAGATATAGTAATTTTATACGATTTTAAAATTATTTTTGTAAAATTTGACAAAAAAAAAACGAATATATTTATAAATATGTTTAAAATTTTGGCCTATCTCTTGTAATGATTTTTATTAATTTTATTTGACCAGCATAGACCGATTTTTAATGTTTCAAATAATGCGACACGCCGAAGTTAGATTTCTTTAATGTTTTTAACAAAATATTTTTTTATTTTTTTAATTTTAATTTTTTTTTGGCGCGTCTTAATAATCTTTTACAAGGCACGAATAAATAAAAACAAGTGTATTTATCATTAAATAATTTTTTTAAATATTTTTTGTAACACATTAATCAAAATTTAGGACACCGCCTGTAATTTACTATGGAACCTTTATTCGAGCCACGACTGTAATCTACTCGCTGAGACTCTTGGCCAGTGTGCCCAGCTGGCGTTAATTTGTTCTTATACATTTTGTTGTTATACAAGAAAACGCCGGCGGTCACACTGGCAAGTGTTGTATTCAATTTTTCACGGCAAAGAATATTTATCTCGGCTGCAGTTTTCCGGATCTCGGCAAGATGTCTATCTCTGACGGCAGAGACTACTCTATCCACACCGTATGCCGCACCTGTCTATCCGCGCTGGACAACACGGCGGCCTACGACCTCTTCCTGGTGCCCGGCCTGGCCAAGAAGCTGTGTGTGTGCACCTCGCTGTCCGTGGAGCAGGCGGACGGCTTCCCCAAAAACCTGTGCACGCTGTGCTACACCAAGCTGAACGACCTGCACGAGTTCCAGAAGCTGTGCGTGGACTCGGTGCAGAAGTTCCAGGACCTGGTCGCCAGCAACACCTTCGCCTGCCAGACCAACTTCGATGTCCTCGATCCCAGTGCCGCGGTGGCCGACTTGCCGGGCGAGGAGGAGGACAACGTCCACTTCGACCCGCTGCTCAACTCGAAGATCGAGATCATTGAGAACGAGGAGGATGTCTTTAAGATGCTGGAGACTGTCGAGAAGGAGGTCGAAGAGGTCGAGAAGGAGGACCTGGACGTGGAGCTGGAGCAGCCCTTTGCCGACTTATCGGCGGAAGACTCTTTCGAGAGTGGCAACGACAACGACCAGGATGCGGACTTTCAGCTGAACAGCAGTGACGATGACATTCCGCTGGCACAGCGCAGCCGGCGAGGCACCGCCCGCGGACGCAAGTCGAAGGCCAAGACCAAGGCCAAGCAGGACAAGGAATCCGATGAGTCCAGCTCCTCGGAGGACTCGGAGGATGGTTCCAGCAAGGGCAAGACCAAGCGCAAACGGATTCCAGCGGAAGAGCGCGATCGTCACCGTCTGATCGACTGTCACATCTGCCACCAGAAATTCAAGAAGGCATTCCGATACGAGGATCACATGAAGCACCACAACGATCTCCTGCCCTTCCAGTGCACCGTGGAGAGCTGCAAGAAGGGTGAGTATTCTTAGGGCTTAAGGCTGCTCCAGAATCGATCTAATAGATAAACGATTTTAGGCTTCACCACCGCCAACGGACTGCGCGTTCATGTGGAGCACGCCCACACAGACACCTCGGCCATGCATCCGTGCACCTACGAGGGCTGCAACAGGTCCTTCGCCCGGCCCGTGCTGCTCAGCTTCCACATGAAGCGCGTTCACAAGGTGGACACGCCGCAGCGGGACTTCCCCTGCACCGAGTGCGACAAGGTATTCCGCTGCCCCACGGCCCTCAAGAAGCACATGTACAAGCACACCGGCGAGGAGCTGCCCTTCGCCTGCGAGATCTGCGGCAAGCGCTTCCCCATCAACAGCGTTCTGCGCGACCATCTCCTCCGCCATGCTGGCATCAAGAACCACGTCTGCCCGTACTGTGGCGTGGGCAAGACGACGCGGCAGGAGTGGAACAAGCACATCCTCACCCACACCAAGGAGAAGAAGTACGAGTGCCGGCAGTGCGATCACGCCTCCCACAACAAACAGGCGCTGGCCAACCACGTCAAGGTCGTGCACGAGAAGCGCAAGGACTTCGCCTGCCAGTACTGTGGCAAGACCTTCGGCAAGTCGCACGCCTGCAAGATCCACGAGCGGAGCCATACTGGGGACAAGTGCTGCGAGTGCAAGATCTGTGGCAAGGTGTTCCTCTTCGAGAAGGGCTTGACCAAGCATCTGAAAACGCACGAGAAGCGGGATCTGCCCAAGACCCAACCTTTGAATCCTCTGATGGGCGATGCTACCGCCGCCGCCGCTAGCACCTCGACGATTGCCAAGCCCAGTCCGCATCTACGGGGCCGCGTTGAGCGCGTGGACATCGCCCAGCTAGCGGGCACGGTGGCCAATCCGATACCCTCGGTCAACCTGCCCTCGTGGTCGCCGCAGGTGAACTTCACCAAGAAGGAGGGCCAGCACATCTGTCCCGACTGCGGCAAGGGCTTCAACCACGTGAGCAACATGAAGCTCCACTACAAGGTGGTGCACCAGAAGGTGAAGGACTTCTGCTGCCGCTTCTGCCCCAAGCGGTTCGCCAAAAAGCAGTACCTCCGCCACCACGAGTACATCCACACGGGCGAGAAGCCTTACGAGTGTAAGGTCTGCGGCAAGCACTTCCGTCAGGAGCAGGTTCTCAAGACGCACATGAAGGTGCATGACAAGCCGCCCCGTCCGCCCGGCAAGCCCAAGGAGCCAGCGGGCCCCAAGGCCGAAAGCAGCACTTCCGTGAAGCGCCAGCAGCCGAAGAACTTCGAGCAGTACCAGGATCCGGCGGCCGAGCGGGCCGCCGCCACCGCTGAGCTGCTGGCCTACCAGATCGAGGAGAACGAGACCAAGCGGAAGGCGGAGGCGGAGCTGCGGAAGATCCAGGAGGCCGCCTTTGAGCAGCTGAACAAGCTGCAGAAGCAAACGGGCACGTATCAGGGATTCTCGGCCCAAAAGGCCGAAGCGGAGGGCACCTCGTCGGACCACCTCAAGTTGGATCACGTCTGAGCGGAAGGACTAGCATCCCCCCAGCCCGCACCCGATCCCTTCTACTATGTGTTTCTGTGAAGGACATAAGTATGCGTTATAGGTCTCTAAGGATTACCATCTAGTTTCCGTAATTTTGCACTCCTCCCTTTACCTATTTTGTATGTAACTCACCCCCTCCACCCTCAGCGACTTAAGTTTGTATTTTATTGTATGATTGATAATTCTATTCATTTATAAATGATGATTTTAAATATAAATAAACAAATAAGAATTATGAGACCAGTACTGTGCAGTACTGCACAGTTGGATTTTTTCTGTCTAAGAACTAGCGGGAAAAGAGTCAACTCTATCGAAATAGTGGCTAGAACTATAACATGCAGGGGTAGTATCTGAAAAATCTAATAAAAACATTTGAAGATGAAATATTTATTTAAAAAATTAATTTGATTATATTAATTGAATAAATAGAGTAATAAATATCGTGAAATATCTTCATTGTTTACAAAAGTTTTCTAGCTATTTTCCATTTGGCTATTTTTCCAACTGAGAGCATCACTGTCACTCTTGTTTTGGTTTTTCTGACGCGTAAAGTTTTTTTCTGCTCCCAAAACTTGCGATTCGGTTCCCAACGCCGGACCTCTTGATTCACTCTGGACCCTTGATTCACCCATGGAGCAGGAGCAGTACTCGGTGCACGCCGTGTGCCGCATCTGCCTCAACCGCCTGCCGGGCGACGGCGCTGGAGCCGGATGCTTCGACCTCTTCCTGACCCCCGGCCTGGCCAAGAAGCTGTGCGTGTGCACCTCGCTGGTTGTGGATCAGTCGGATGGCTTTCCCAAGAATCTGTGCGCACACTGCTACGCCCGGCTGGACGACATGCACGAGTTCCAAAAGCTGTGCGTTGACTCGGCGCAAAAGTTTCAGGATCTGGTGGCCAGGAATGTGTTTTGCACGCCTTCAAGCGGCCAGATCAAAACCTTTGACGTGCTGAATGTGGCCGGAAACGGGGCCGACATGGTGGGCCAGGAGGAAGAGGATCGCATCAATTTTGACCCGCTTCTGGATCACAAAATGGAGCTGATCGAGAACGAGGAGGATGTGTTCAAGATGCTGGAGCACGTGGACAAGGAGGCCGAGGAGGTAGAAAAGAAGGTCAATCACAACGAGCACGATGCCGACGATTTGATGGCCCTCTTCGGTGCGGATTCCTCCTCGGAGAGCGAGAGCGGCCACGACCAAGATTTGGACTTTGAGCCCAACAGCAGCGACGGCGACGATGACCTGCCACTGGCGCAGCGCATGAGAATGAGTCCGGGTCAGGCGAAGCCCAGGGCCAAGAAGGCCTCGGTTAAAGTGGAGGAGGAGGAGGAATTCCTCTCCGGCTCCGAGGAGGAGGATGACGAGGGCAGTAAGACGAAATCCAGGCGCCGGAGAGTACCGCCCGGCGAACGGCACCTGCACCGCATCATCGACTGCCACATCTGCCATCAGAAATTCAAGAAGGCCATTCGCTACGAGGAGCACATGAAGCACCACAACGACCTGCTGCCCTTCCAGTGCAAAGTGGAGACGTGCAGGAAGGGTATTTATAGAAGCTACTGGAAGCCATTGAAAGCATATATTCTCATCCTTTTCCCTTGCAGGCTTCACCACCGCTGGCGGCCTGAGGCTCCACATCGACCACGCCCACACCGAGCTCTCGGAGGTGCACAACTGCAGCTTTGAGGGCTGCGGCAAGTCCTTCCCGCGCATCCGCCTGCTCACTTTCCACATGAAGAAGGTGCACGGGATTACGAAGGCGGCGGCGCCGCCACGGGATTACCCCTGCTCCGAGTGCGAGAAGGTCTTTCGCTGCCCGATGGCTCTCAAAAAGCACATGTACAAGCACGATGGCAAGGAGCTGCCTTTCCCCTGCAACATCTGCGGCAAGCGGTTCGTAATTAACAGCGCCCTCAAGGATCACCTGATGCGGCACGCGGGCATCAAGAACTACGTCTGCCCCTACTGCGGCGTTGGCAAGACGACGCGCCAGGAGTGGAACACGCACATCCTGACGCACACGCAGGAGAAGAAGTTCAAGTGCCACATCTGCGAGCACGCCTCGCACAACAAGCAGAGCCTGGCCAACCACATCAAGATAGTGCACGAGAAGATCAAGAACTACGCGTGCCAGTATTGTGGCAAGACCTTCGGCAAGTCGCACGCCTGCAAGATCCACGAGATGACGCACACCGGCGAGAAGCGCTGCGAGTGCAAGGTCTGTGGCAAGAAGTTCCTTTATCCCAAGAGCTTGACCAAGCACCTGAAGACGCACGAGAAACGGGTGCTCAGGGCCATCGAGACCTATCGTCAGCGGCAGGTGGAGATGGGCGAAAATGCCGGCGATCAGCTGGGCTCTGCTCCGCCAGAGCTCCAGGCGGTCATGCCAGTCGAGGGCTTGGTGACCAGCGAACCAACCGTAATGTCTCAGAATGCCGCCGACGAACTGCTCAAGGTGTGCGCCGAGTCGGTGGCCACCATACCCAAAGATCCGCGCCGCGTTCAGCGCGTGGACATTGCCGAGCTAGCCGGCACTGCTGTGAATCCCATACCCTCCGTCTCGGTGCCGTCTTGGTCGCCGCAGGTGAACTTCACCAAGAAGGAGGGCAAGCACATCTGTCCGGGCTGCGGCCAGGGCTTCAACAATATCGGAAACATGAAGCGACACTACAAGATCATCCACGAGAAGGTCAAGGACTTTGCCTGCCGCTTCTGCCCCAAGCGATTCGCCAAGGCCCAGACTCTGCGGCACCACGAATGGATCCACACCGGCGAGAAGCCCTTCGAGTGCAAGACCTGCGGCACGCATTTCCGCCAGGAGACGGCCTTGAAACGCCACCAGCGCACCCACGAGAACCGTCCGCCCGTTATCTCGCCCAAGTTCTATGCCGCTCGCGAGGAGCTGGAGGAACAGGAGCGGAGCAAGCGAGAGGCAAAACGGCAGGCGGAGGCCAAGAAACGGGAAATAGCCGAGGCGGCCAAGGAACAGCTATCCTCACTGCACAAGCTGGAGGGGGCCAGCGTCGATCATCGCAGCCTGCACTCGTATGACGAGTACCAGGAGGCGGCGGCGGAACGTGCCGCCGCTTCCGCTGAGCTACAGGCCCAGCAGTTCGAGGAAAACGCGGTGAAGCAACGGGCGGACGAGGAGCGTCTGAAGATCCAGGAGGCTGCTTACGAGCAACTGCAACGGCTGCAGCAGCAGCAGGAACTGGACAAGGCGCAGACCTCCTACGATGGCTACTACGCGCAGAAGGTGACCGTGGACGGTACCACTCTGGACGCCTTAAAGATGGACCATGTGTGAGAGCTGTTTGAGGCGTTTAACGCTGGGAGAACAAGAGTTGGCTTAAATGGAGAGCAATACTTTATATTTACAGTGTGCATAAGATGGATTTAACTTAGGTTTACGCTTAAAGTTACGATGAGTTAGGATTAATTCTAGAATTCTAGAAATACAACATAGATTCTGTACTGTGAATCCCATTAAAGGTTGCGTGAGTCTGTTTAGATTTATACAAATTTGACACTTTTTCCTTAGTCTTAACTAGTCTATACTTGAACTGGTACGAAAAGGCTTAGTAAATAATTGAGGGGTCTGGAATGTGTTGTACCCTTCGCCAGGGTATCTAAATGCATCTTTCCTACTCCTTATCCTTGAGTATGAAGAGCTTCTTCAGGCTGTCCAGAGTCATATTCTCCAAGTCCCAGTGCGTGGACAGAGTCTCGTTGTCATCGGCTGAAGTTATAAGCGAGAGTATGTTCTCCTCGATGGTGCCATTCACTATAAAGCGATGTACCTTTGTGGGTCTGCGCAAAGGGAAGATAAAAACTTAGTATTTATAAATTCAGCTACTATAAATTCAGTCACGCCGCTCACTTTGTCTGGCCAAAGCGATGGATGCGTCCTATGGCCTGGCGCTCGTCGCCGGGATTAAGTATAGGTTCCACCAGGAACACATGTGTGGCTTCGATCAGATTGAGACCCTTGGAGCCCTTGGAAATGGGCATCAGCAGGCAGGTGATTTTCTTTTCCGTATTCTGAAAGAGGATAAAAAGTTATTAAGAAAACTAGAGTTAATTTTTAGCCAAAAACAGACCTTGAAATCCTCAAACTCCTGATTACCGCACTTGCTGCGAAATTGAATGCCATTGAGATGCAAAGCCCTGGCTATTTGGATGAGTATCGCCTGCCATTGTGAGAAGATTAATACTTTATCTGTTTCATCAGCTTCCCGGATCTTCAGTACGAGTTCCACAATATTCGCAATCTTGGTGGAAAAGTCACCAACTATGGATTTGTGGGCTCCAGGACGTACCGAGTAATACAATCTTAAAGAATAGGTGTAAATATTAATTAGGCAAGGCAATTTGTGGCTGAAACCTTACTGTGGAGAGTCCTGACGACAAAGAGGACACTTGGTCACGCCACCCTTCCTTCGCATGGTATCCAAGCAGTGCTGGCATACAAAGTGGCCACAAACCATCATCACGTACTGAAAAGGGGAAAGGATTTTACTCAAACTGCATATAAGTTATAAGCACGATCCAAACTCACCCTCACATCGTCCTGCGTCTGGCAGATGGGACAGGGCTTGTCGTAGGCGTCCTCCTTCAGATGCTTCAGGTACTTCAACCTGCCGCAGAGTCGCGTGAAATTCAGCTGCGCCTCGTTCAGATTGGCCAAATTGAACTGCTGCTGCTCCTCCAGCTGGCAGCGGAGTATTCGGTAGTTGGACTGCTTCTCGGGATCATCGGTGAGCAGGATGCGCATCCGGCACATCTCCAGCTCATCGAAGGCTTTCACCATGTACTCCACTTCGATCCAGTACTTGATCTGGCACTTCACCAGGCCCTGCAAGCAGGAGAGAGTGTCGAGCTTGTTTTGGCACTCCAGTTGCCATTCGCTAAAGTCCGGCTTGGTGCGCACAAAGGCAAAGATGGCTAAGGGAAGTCAAGGATAAAATAAAATGGTCATGGCATAATTTCGACATACTTTTAATAAAACAAATCTCCGGGCTGGGCTTCTCCAGACCCTCGGCAGCCAGGGCCTCGTCCTCGAGCTCCTTGGCAAAGAGCAGGCACTCGAATTTGTTCAACGATTCCCGGATCTTGCACAGGCGACAATGACGGCGCTTCTTGGGCTGCTCTGGTTTATCCGTGGGCTTATCTTCCTGTGGAATTTTTTAGTTATATTTTAGGGAATGGACTGTCTTTTTTCTTTTACTCACAAGTATATCCGCCAAGTGGCAATCGGTAACGCTGCCTATAAAGTTAATTATCTCCTGCGACAGGCCATCGCCTGCCTTGACAGACCCCCAAGCCGACTGCATTGTCTGCTTAAGGTAAGCAAACTCCACGAGCAAAGCCTTCTTTAGTGTGTCCAGTTTCTGGGACCAAATATCCACAATATAAACCATGCCTGCCATGCTGTCCACATCCTTGATCTTGTCCGTGGCTATGTTCTGACGGAAGAACTCTTCCATCACCTTGTTCCACATGGCATTGTGCAGTGCGGGTTGGTGGTGCACCACCGTGGACAGTAGTTCGACACAGTCGCCCTCGAACTCATCCTCCAGCTGGCACAGCTCCCTGAGCTTCGCTTCGTAGGCAGTGAGGGCCGCCTCAAGGACGGCCGTGTTGTCCTCCAGATACTTCCACTCCAAGCGCTTCATTTGCGCCCGATAGTTGAGCGTCTCCGACTCGGAGAGCTGATCGGCAGGCGCAGCCAACTCACTGGCCTGGATGAGATTGAAAATGGCATGGATTTGGAGCACACTGTCCACGCTGCAAGGTAGGGAATTAGCAGGCGAAAGCGGGTCTCTTCTTATGATACCTACGATATATTCTCCTCGTTGTAGTCCGCGGCCAGCTTAAGCAGGAGCTTGTAGTACTTGATCGCCTGGGCAAAGTCCTCGCGTATAAAGTGAATTGAGGCCAGGCCGTTGTAGGAGGAGGCCCAGCTGCGCAGCTCCGTCTTGCATTCACCTTCGTTGTTGGACTTGAGCCTCGCCAGCAGCTCCTGGGGATTCAGGTAGCAATTGCTGGCCACATTGCTATTGAGCACCACGGGCACCGAGCAGGTCTGGCGGATGCGCAGGAAGGGCTTGAGGATGATGCGCAATAACTGCGGCGATATGGTCGCCAGGCAGGAGCTGTTGTCCGCGTTATGTCGCGTATGCTTGGCCACGGCGGCCTGGAACTGTTCGTGGCACTTGAGGTGCTCCTCCCGATAGTACAAGGACTCCACGTTGCTCAATTCCAGTCGGTGCACGACTTGAGTCTGCGGCGGAATACCCAGTTCGTTCTCTACTTTCGACTTGCAGGTGCGCCACAGGCTATGCTCCAGCACCTCCAGCAGGGGATCAGCCTTAAAGTTCAGCTGGAAAGCCTTGTCAACGGTCTGCCAGGCCTCCGGCGGTCGACAGGCTTCCGTTCGGCCCACAAACTCCAGCAGGGGCTTCAGATCATCAATGGTGCCGGTCACCGCCCAGCGGTTGATAGCAGGCAGCATCCTGACCATCTCCGCAGCCTGCGAGGCGTTGCTCTCCACCATCTGTAAGGGTGAAGGATGAAAAGATCAGGTTTTCCACAAGGACAGTAACCTTACCTGCGCCTCATCCAGGCAAACGCGCCACCAGTTGACCATCAGGAGCGGGCAGCTGGGCCGCATGTAGACCTGCTGGTGCCGCATTTGGCGGTCGGACTTGTTGTCCGCCGTGTGGTGGATCTCGTTGCGGAGTATACTATAATCGGTGAGCACCACATCGTACTGGGCCAGTTCCAGGGGATTCACCCAGCTGCCTGCGTGCAATCCCCGATACAGCAGCACCTTTAAGCCCGGTGAGATGTGTTTCTTCATTTCGTGAAACCACTGCATCTTGATGGCACTGGGCGACACTATGAAGGTGGCTCCGGTTTCCACCAGGCTCTCGCTGCTCTTTGCTACCTCAGACCAACAGTCGGGACATAGATGAGGCCGTTCGGTGGCATCCTGGTGGCCCATGCAACTTTTGTGCTGCCAGCGGCGACACCTGATGCATTTTATCCGTGCGCCTCCCTTACCAACGCAGATACAGAAATCCTCCCTGCCCTCGGTGCGTTTCCGTTTCAGCGGCACATCGTCCTCTATGTCGTCGAGAAGCTGGAGCCAGTACTCGTTCCTGTAGGCTTCCTTGGGTCGGGGATTCAGCAGCAACATGGCCAGGAACTCCACGGTCTTGCCCAGACCCATTTCGTCGGCCAGAATGCCGCCGGGGGGCAGGGCTATCTTTGGCAGCTCCTCCTCGTAGGGGTAGAACTGCAGGCAGTAGTTGTGCTTGAAGACTCGACTCCTTCCGTCGACAGCGTGCAGTGGCGAGTACTTGGCTGGCAGCTCTGTAAGCCGCTGCTCCCGGCCCAGCATCCAGAGGACCGTTCGCTCCTGGTACTTCCGTAGGCGGGATTGAAACCGTTCCGGCAGATCCAACGCCGTTTCCCGGTCTGGATCCGCTGCACGCCGATGTCTTTCGTAAAGAGCGTCGAACAGCTTGGTGGTCACATAGGTCTTGAGGGGCTGCTTGTGTTCGTGCTCTTGGCGAGCCACCTCGAACTCCAGACTGGTCGTGTAATCCTTGAAGACCAGCGGTAGAAGGATGTCGGCCAGCTGCAGCTCGACGGGACGGATTCGGAAGTGAGTCTGCTCGTGGCGAAGCACCAAAATCCAATGACCGCTATCCTGCTGGATGGCCTTGAAGCTCAGTTTCCTGGTGCGCGCCTCCTGGCCTGAAATGCATCGTTTAATTCATTGTATCTTAAGATTCTTTCGATCTACTCACATCTTTGCACGGCCATTACAATAACGCCGGCGTGCTCGGCCAGAAAGTCCTTGATCTTCCATCGCCGCCTGAGGTAACAGAACTCTGAGGGATGCTCTTGCCCCTCCAAATCGGGGATTTCATCGGCAATTTCACATAAAACAATGCCATTATCCATTAAAAATGCTATATTTAAATATTTTAAGCCATTTGAATTGAAAACACCAAAGACAACAATGAACTGTGCGGATTCCCTCAGTCTTTCGCCAACGGTCGCACTACAAATTTGCGCTGGAGCTCTAGAGATGGCAGTGCTGTTATCGGTAGCTATCGATTCCAGCCAGTTGCGGTGCTGAGTGCGGAGCAGTCGAAGATTTTCCACCTCTACGAAGCAGTGAAGAAAATTATAGCGTGGTTTTTTCGGTAGAAAAACAATTAAAAGTGCAACAAATAGTGAGAAAAACAAAGTCCAACCAACTCGTAAGTGCGCTCGCCACGCCCACGCACCCGATCCAAGGGCAGCCGAGGGGCGGTAACTCGTTTTTCGGCCCGCATTCGTAGTGTATATGTGTGGCCTGCTTGGCATAATTACAAAAATTTACGCATTACTTTGTTGCTTGTGTCGGCAGTGATTTAATTGAGCGACTCCGCTCCTGGTTCTCCTCCACTCCCGTTCCGCAGATCCGTGCATGCCCAGTCACCGACAACAGAGCGCCCGAGCCCAAGCGATCCGCGAGCCCAGCGAAGAAATATCTTGATTTCCCCCCAGCCTGAAAGTGTCACCGCCAAGACGTACGTGCGAAAAATGTTCTGGGACAAGGGTTATGCGCCCTCCGCGAATATAGAGGCGCTACTGGAGAAGGAGGTGGGTGTTGAGCCCCAGCTCGGGATGCAAATACTCACCCCCCTTAATTGTCGCCCTTAGAATTCCACGCTGGAGGAATTCCTGGACGAGGAGGACATACTGCAGGAGTGCAAGACGCAAAAGAAGAACCTGGTCAACTACTTTACACGTCCCGAGGTCATCCGGCGCCTGGTGGAGCTGATCACAACCGAGCCCTCTGAAGATGTGCCCATGGCGCAGCGTTTCCGCTATGCCAACATGTCCTGTGAGATCCTCACACTGTAAGTCTTGTGCCGAAGAACTGGTGTCCTGTATCCTGTATCGTTTGTTTCTCGTGATTGCAGCGGCCTGCCGTCCCTGGATGAGAAGCTGCTGACCGACGCGGAGACGCTGCAGAAGCTGTATTCATATCTGGAAAAGGAACCACCGTTAAATCCTTTGCTATCCTCGTTTTTTAGCAAAACGTTTAGCATGCTCTTTACCAAAAAGCCTGAACAAGATTGGTTTTTGTATCAACACATGTGCCTACAACTCCTGGAGTATATTAAATCGCAGAAGACCTTTTTGGATTTCATTTGCAAACACTTTGACACACCGGTCATACCTGATCTGATAATGCAGATGATGAAGGATATCGAGGGTGGTCAGCTCAAGCGGAATCTATTCGAAGTGAGTTTCTGCTTTCGCTATTCTATAGGAAACTATATGCTAAAAAATGGTATTACTTTTCCAGTGGCTAACTGAAGATAAAATTGTTGAGAGACTGATTGCAATATTGCGTAATCCTCAAGAAACCGACAAACATGCAAATGTTGCCGACTTTTTCTGTGATCTTATTAACCAAGGGCGCCTCATGCGCCAGACCGAGCAGGAGAACGATTCGTTTGAGCCGGCCTTCGATGGCTCCAATCCCATACTAAAGACGATCGAGTCTGCGGACACAATTGAAGCCTTGTTAAATGTGATTTTGGAACCAAACGCTCAAGAGAGCGCCATCTTATCAGGAATATCGGTTGTACTTACCCTCATCAAGCCAATTACCTTCAAGTAAGTTCGGAAAGCAAGCTAGATGCCAGAGCGGTGATCTCTATTATTCCCTTCCCCTTGCAGAGATGAGCCCAACTCGGATCGGCAGCTGCTCTTGGAGAAGCGTGAGCTCGAATTCCACCATGAAGTGCAGGAAACTGTGATCACTGTGATGGCGCCTCGCCTCCAGGAATTTGTCCATGTGCTGAAGAACCCGCCCGCGGTTAGTGTCGGTCTGTTTATCCCGGGAAAAGCATTATATTTTATCGCTGGCTTTGCAGAAACCCACGCTGGAGACCACGGCTGCCGTTCTGACGCCCCCCTTTGGCAAGACACGCCTCCAAGTGTGTCGCGTGTTCACCGCCCTGTTGGAGACCAAGCACGAAACCATTCAGCAGGCGTAAGTCCCTTATATCCATAAAGAGATCACATAAGCTAAGAGATCCTTTGCAGCATCTGCGCCACCGAGTACTTTAGTCTGCTGCTGGAGTACTTCAAGCAGTACTGCTGGAACAACTTTCTGCACACTGAGCTGGAAAAGGCCCTTCACTTGGTGTTCTACAACGAGCTGGCCAACGATAACACGGCGTCTACCGAGGTCACTGGCTTTCCCAGACCCCCCGGATGGATTATCAATGACATTCTCATGGTCCTTCCGTCGGAAACTGAGTTCGAGGAGCTGATGAATGCCCAGAACGATGCCAAGCGAGCGGAGGGCGGCAAGGATGAGGTGCAACCGCAGGAGGCTAACATTGAAATCGAGGTGGCAGCGGCTCAGGATGCAGCGGCGAGGAATGAGGAGAAACAGGAGTCACCAACTCCAGTAGAAGTGGCTACCGAAGCTGAAGCCACTCCCGCAGAGGAAGCGGAAGCCGCTCTTAAGACGCAGGAGAATCATGTGGAGAACAATGAGGTGAAGGTGGATGAAAGTGCAAAGGAAGCGGAGCCTGCGCTCAATGATCTCGACAAGACCAAGACCCTGCCCAGTGCTCCACCCTCCGAAATGCAAACCCATGTGAGTTACTCTGGGATTCTTTCCCCATTATATTTATTAATTGGTTTCTCTTATTCTCAGTTGATTGTGAACTGCCACTTGGTGTCCAAGCTGGTTGACTATTGGCAGCACAATGCGCAGGCGCAGTAAGTTACCACTCTTATATCCCCTTATCTTCCAGTTTAACTCATTGTTAACTCCTGCAGATCTGCTGAGAAGGGTCGCCGCCTGGGCTACATGGGACACCTCATCAAGATTTTGCGCCACGTCACGAATTGTATATCTGCATCTGAACATATCGCCGCCCTCATAACCACCAGTCTGAGCGACGAGAGCGAGCAAAAGGTCTGGCAATCGCTGATCGATGCGGAGGCTGGCGAGTTCACTCTGGCGGCCAAGCAGCAGACCAAGCTGTTGGCTGACTGCAATCCGCATGAGGAGAATGAGTACAGTGTGGGCTCCAAGGATTATCAGGGCGAAATGAGAACCTGGGACATTGGCACTCTGTCGTACAGCAACATGGGCTACAGTGACCTGGACAACACGTTGCAGGACATCGTCTTCACCATGGACAACGATCAGAATCTATTCCAGTTTGGACGCAACATTGACGACGAGGACGACGACGACGATGAGCATGGCGGCGACCACACGGGCTCTGGCGACGGCCACGGGCACGGTCACGGCATGTTCACCAAGAACTCCATTACACTGAATAACCTGGCGGGTCCGTGGGACATGGACGTCCAGTTCTCCGACATTCCCGGCGTGTCCGCCCAGATCAACACCGGCACCGCCAACTGGGGTACGGATTTCAATGCTGACAACTTTGCCGACTTTGATGCGCACTTTAGCACCTTCGGCAGCGATCTGGGCAAGCCCTCCTCTGCGCCGCCTGATGAGGAAGATAAGGAGCACGAGAAACAGTCGGACCCCGTTCCAACAGCTGTCCACGGTGAGGAGCAAGAGTCTCAGGAGCGGACTATTCCGAGCACTGATGATCAGCAGGCTGAGTACGACAATAATGCCAACGTGGAAAAGGCCATCAGCGACAAGTTGCTGGCCGAGTCGAGCGTTGTGGAGACTGGATCGATCGTCACTAGGCTACAGTCGGTGCTGCTGGACGGCGAAGAGGACTACGAGGACGACGAGGGCATGTGGACCAAGCCCTTGGGCGGCCAAACGGAGGCCACGGAACAGCCAACGCCCATTTCGAATGGACCAACCAGTAAAGTGAATGAATTGTAAGTGCGGGGAGGGGATATGATTAGATGAAAGGTCTGATGTAATATCCGAATCGAAAATATCTTAAGCCTGGTTTATTGATCGTTAGAAAATCTATTTAGCACATTTATTTATTTGCAAATATCATTACATTTCAGTTTTTAAAATCCTTTTATTTTCTATATCATTTTCCAACGTTGTAGCAACCATGCCAACGACAACAGCAGCAGCAACGTGGACGGTCAGCAGCAGCATGTCCACGAGCAGGCCAATATCACAGCGGAGCAACAGAAACTGGCCGCCAGCGCCAAGACGAACAATGTGGAAATAGCCACAACAACCACATAAATGCATCTCAACAAATGCAGCTCTCACCCCGCACGCACCAACGTAAATTGTAAAAAAAAAAAACAAAATGCCTTTGATTTGCTCTTCGGTCATTCTTCTACAACATAATCATGCATACATATTTATATGGATATAGATACCACATACTACTATATACTACCTATACGTACATATATATTTAGCAGGCTGCAAAGTACAAGAAACGATTTGTATTGTATTAGCAAAAGGCCGAAGCCCGCCCAAAAAAACCAAAATGAAAGGAAAAAAAAACTAGAAAAAAACCCCAAAAAAACTTAAAGAAAATCAAACAAGCAAAACAAGAAAAAAAAATGTTCAAAGTATGTTGTTGATTCCTTCTGCTCCTCGCTCATATTGCCAATTATTTTAATTATTACTCCTCCTTCGTGTTTCCTAATTAAGACAACTTTGTATTTTGTTTGTAACTATATTAGTCTGTCGTCTTAGAGCGCCACCACTTTCAATACTCTCCATGTGTTGGGCAACGAATGAGCATTACTTAAAGTACCAAAATCCACGCAACGTCTTAGTATGCTTAGTTTATATTATATTATATTAAATTATATGAGGATTATCTACCTATAAATATAATATTTGAAAATAATGGGGCTGTCCATACATCACAAACGTCGGTGGTATATATATATTCGTCCTTTGCCCTCATTTTTGTTTCACGAGGGAGTCAGAGTCCCTCCTTAGCACGAGAATAAGAGATATATAGACAGCCCCTCCTATTATATCCTTGTATTTTTTAAATCGGAGACTTGTATTTATTGTATTTTGAGAACGAGAAAGCAAGGGCAATACCAAAATACCAAACTAACAACCACACACACACACCAAAGACCATATAATACCAAGATAGCTGACGCCCATGCTTTATACAAGCAATTTTATTTGATAACAATTTCAAGATAGAAAATTATCTATGGCGTTACTCGTCTTGTTATTATAGGGTCTTTGCACACATGCTGCAAGCACAAAATGTACGCTATACGCATTATGTATTAGAGAGAGAGGTAAACAGATCTTTGCCATTATATATGACTTTGTTCGTATACAAATCGGTTTAACCAAAAAATATGCTTTGTCGAAAGTACAAAAAACACTGAGAGAACCTACACAAAACAGCTGAAATGCTGCATTATGAACGAAGGCAAAGTAGGGACTTGTATGACTTACCACACCCCCGATCTACACACGCCACAACAGCACTACCTACTATATGACTACTATATACGATTTCTATGTATTTGCAAACAGAACCAAACGAAACGAAACGAAATGAAACGAGAAATTCAAATGAAGACTTTCCAAGAAGACATTTTAAATTTACATTTATTATATTATTTTTTTGTGAACGCTTTTATTTGCTTGACGACGCAGAAAGAAATATGAGAAATATGAGGAAAAAGAAACAAATATGCCATCTTTTGCTTCCAAAAATAATTACAATTAAATTATGTTTACAAATAAAACAGAAACTACTTTAAAAGTAAAATCGATGTTTGTTTTACACGAGACTTGCTCACCAAAAAAACAAAAAAACAGAAGAAATATATATATTTAAAAATATAAATAAATAAAAAAATAAAAACAAGAAAATATACAAAAAAAAAAAGAAAATGTAGACACGTAGCTAATACTTTAAGATGGGCAGCATATCAGGCATATAGATGTGTGGAACCTTAATAATACACTAATCTTCTCTTACCCCACACATCCTAGGCTAAAATCCTCGTTTGCTGGTTTAATTAACAAACTTTGTTTAGGAAACCGTAAGCAAGGCTTAGTTATAGAACACAATTTTGCACAAATTTCAACTGGCTTGCCTTTTATTTTTGCATAAAAACAAGAAAATTGATCAAAAACATGACAGAAAATAGAACAAAATAAAAAATAAAAGCATATTGAAACGTTTAAACTATCTCTGATGAAAAACTGTGATAATTAAATGAAGTTGCAGGGTATTTGATAAAGCAAACTTAATTTAAACAAAAATTGTAAAACATCAACTAATCGAAGAAAACACAAAAACACAGCCAACACACACGAGACACTCACTCGCAGATCAAGTCTATATATACGATTCTTCAGCATCACAATCAGGCAACAGGACACGTCTTAAGCAAAACCAAGAACAGCAATAATGAGAACTGCAATGAAATCTAATTGAACGAGTTTTAATGTGTAGTCTGTAGCGGCTCCTCTCCCCCAGTTCCCTGGCTTCTCTCACAGAACTAAGTACTAAACTACACACTAGCCTAGAGTTTAACTTAAATACTCATATCAAGCAGCGCCAATTGCAAACCCTTGTACATAGGAGAGCGTCAACAATTGTCCCCAGTATTGTCTTCCCCCTAGTTCGGTGCCCAGAAGATCCAACGATAGCGACGATGATCGAGTCCTTCCCTTGTGCATATGCCTTACTGAGAAGAACGAAAGATAAAACCACTTGGAGAGCGTAGTTTAGCCCGTATTCCCATAGATATATATATAGTTTCACCTACATACTGTGTGTCTTTTAAATGTTAAGCAGCTGCAGCAAGCTTAATTTCTATACGAGTACGAGTAAACCCAAAAGCGGAATCGTATTTAAAATAATATCTATAAAAATACAAAAAGATAAACAACAAAAAAAAAAACGATGTAGACAAAGTCTTGTGGGCAGCTTTAAGCATTTTGTTTGTCTAATTATAATAATTATATAAGAATACCAAACGTCCAAAGTTTTTATGCAAAACAAGAACTAAGAACTAACAATTGTGAACAAGAAAGTCTTCAGAAGAAACGGAATTTTACACACATTACGAGTGCTACGTTATATAGTACCATATACCGAGGAGCTGCAATCCGTTACTTGTGTGTATATTCTAGAATATTTTGTGACACGGCATTAGGTGTTAAGTGAGGTTGTAATTGTAATTTTCGTGGCGCAATTATTTGAGACAAAACCAGGACGGAAAGATGAGAATTCTATTTTTTAAGAATGATATCGTATCTCGTACCAGAGGCAATATAAGGAATAAGATGCTTAACGAGAGGATCCCCCCCTTAAGAGTGGCGTTGCACATCTTACTCCTTATTTCCCCCTTTGATTGTACACTATTTGGTCGTCTGTGTGTGTGTTCAGCAATTCAGTATTTCAATTAAGCCAATTCAATGAATATAACCCCAAAGCAATGCTACAATGGTTTCCAACTGCGAACCACAGAAAAAGAATAAAATATATAATCAATCGAATGTCTAATGCTCTAACTCTTTAATAAAAGAACCAGCGGGAACAACAACGAGGAAGAAGCAACTGTAATACCACAACCATACAATTAATAACAACTTCATACAGTAAATATATATGTATAAATATATATATATTTGACAAAAGGCATACGCAGAAAACATAAGAAAAGAAATAAAATAAATCAAATTGTTAACGGATAATGGTTAATGGATATTTTGTTAAATGCGAAACTTTGAACGAATTACTAACCAACATTAGCGAATAGTTAATGAGAAACCGAACCCAAGTGTGCTTCATGTATGAATTTATGTTAGATATTTACAACAGTACAGTACGCGTATACATATTCCTAAACTAAACCAAGCCACATACAGAATTTGCATATTACTCTTAACGATTAACAACTATTGGTGTCTACATTATATATATACTATACTATATACTTACTATATATATTACCTTTGTATATGTAAACCGAGTACAGACTTTTCGAGAACTGTGAAACGTATCGTCAAATATCCGGCATCCGAAACCGAACCGAAACAGACATATTTGTCAAAGCTACAAGTGGCTAATAATGAATATTAAATACGTTAAGTGCTCAAGGTGATAGCTGCACACTGGGGTGGACCTTGGTGGTATTAAGGATCTCTCGTAATATCTTTATACTTTGAAAAGTTTGATAAACTGGCTATAAAGTCGTTTTTAATGCCTGAGAAGGGTTTCGATACAAAAGCATCAATTTAGTCGGGCTCACGTGACGTATGAGTAATGTGAAAATGTTGCAAGGCCTTTAAATTCTGTTTTAATTATATTAATTACTTTTTTTTTTCAATTTTATTTTAAATATAATTAAAATAGTTTTCCAATACAAGTTTCAGTGGGCTTTCAAATCATTTCAACGGGAGAGAGAGTACACTTTAAAGTACACATAATGAGAGTTAAAGTCTATAATTTCAACAGGTCCACCCCACTGCACCCACACACTACACACACACACACACACACACGAACAGTAACACACCCACACACACACAAATACTCGCCGCTTCGCTTGCCACACATTGTTTTGGTCGAAACTCCAAAGGAAATACTTTATAAAGCAAATTACTAACCCCAAAGGGACACTCTGGAATCGCGATTTCTTGAGTAAGTGCCTTAAAAATGACAGAGAATGTAGGGGAAAACCGGAAAAAACTTCGAGGATGTTTTGTTCAGGAAGCTGAAAGTGGAGAAAATGGAAAAGTGAAAGTGAGAAATTATAGAGAAAGACCTTGGTTCAAAAACTTTACTAAGTGTTAGCCCCCGTGCAAACCAAACTAAATGTAGTTCCAGAAGAAATCAAACAAACAGAATAGTTAACTCTACGCTCCGATCTATACTACAATAAGTGCATATATATACGTATTTAGTGTATGTCCTTTACCTTAACTGTCGCATTTCTACACACACAGGCATAGGCAATAATTAAGATTTGTATTTGTGAGTGTTTAAGGGCCCGTCTACGTTTTGCTCAACGCACACACCACACACACCACACATACTCCACACACAACAAACACCAAACAGAGACAGACACCCGCTTTACCCCAAGTTGAAGACAATTTGTGATTGTTTTGCATGTACCCTAACATTAAGCGAGTATACACGATTATATAAGGATCAAGAAACGGAAACGGAAGCAAAGGCTAAGGCGAAATTGTAAGCGTCAACTGTACGAGTAATAGCATTAATTGTCTAACAATAAGATTTGTGCATTATACGATAGAGATTCACTTTGAATTCGTATTGAAATTTATCAATAAAGCGATACTATTTGATTCATAAATGTTTGTGTGGAATTTCAAAGGGAATGAAATGGTTTTTTTTCTATTTTAAGAATTTTAATTCAAAAACGTTAATTTTTATTATTAATTAAATAATGCCTCTATATTACTTTTACCCAACCCTTTCATAGCATTAAAAGTATATATATTTTATGTTTTATTTATTCTCTATTTTATTTTTCACTTTGATTAGCTAAAGTTTAAATTAAATTTAAATACTTTGTTTTGGTTTGTACAATTTTCTTTGAGATTTTCCCAGTTTATTTTCAATTTCCTATCACAGCAGTGGCCCAAAAAAGAGTGCTATAACCAAGGGATCAGCTCGATTTGGATGTGGAGGCAGTGGCTGCCCTGGAGCCCGTTATTGTGGTGCTAGTAGTGGTGCTGCTGGACTGAGAGCTGGACTGACTCGACCCACCGTGCCGCGTCTCCATGTGCCGCTGCAAGTCCCGTCTCCTTGGAAAGGATTTGTTACACAAATGACACTGGTAGCCGGCATCCGCTTCCCCCTCAATGTCTATATCGCTGCCAGCTCCACTCGCTCCCCCACCGTCTCCAGCTCCCGTCGCACTGCCAGGATGAGTTTGCAAGTGAAGGCGAACGTGCTTATTGAGATTGCTCGGATCGCCGAAGGGTCGCAGGCAGAACTTGCACTTGAGCGGCTTGAATCCGGTATGTGTGCGTATGTGGATCTTGAGGCCGTACTTCCTGGAGTACACCTTTCCGCAGTAGATGCAGAGGTGACCCTGCTTGGAGGCGCCCATATTGCTGACTATGGCCTCGATCTGGGCAGCCGCGTTCATCGGATGTGCGGCCAACGGCGTGGCGCTGGCCATCGAAATGGAGGGCAGATAGGACAACGCTCCCGTTGTACTCGTCGCCGTCGCCAGGGGCAATCCCTGGGCCAAGGCTGTAATCGGTCGAAAGGCGGAGAAGCGGGGCGGCATCTGAGGAGGCGGTGGCGGAGGCGAGTGCGAGGGTGAAGCCGAAGAGGTGGACGAGGCTGCCGGCGTGGGTGAGCCCTGGGTGACTGTCTGACTCCTAGCTGCCGCCTTCAAGGCATAATGCAGACGCATCCACAGGATGTCCATGGCACTGCGTCCACAGCCAAGGGCAAGGTGGATCTTCAGGGGATGCGGCGTCTCGAAGGTGAGGTGGCAAAGGTGGCAGGTATAGCGGCTGTTTCCTGGAAGGATCAGAAAGGGAAAATATAAATATTAGATAAATATATTCATTTTATATTTAATTTTATAATTTAATAAAGCCTAAGTATCCCCAAGCGATGCCTACCTTGTATATTTAGGGGCGTCAGGAAGGGTATGCCCATGAGGAGCACCAGTTCCTCGCCAAACCAGGCCACGATCTCGTCCTCCCTTGCCACATCCCTCACCAGGCGCACTCGCACCTGTCCGCCCTGCAGCTCGAAGATGGCATTGAAGCTGTACACATCCTCGGAGAGCTTGATCTGTCGCAGCAGCAAGGCGGATACGATCAGTTCGCCATTGGCCATCTGGCAATGGCTACGGCCTCCGTCCGTGGGCGTGGCCGTAGAGCTAAGCAGGGCCGAGGTGGGCACGGGTATAGAGCAGGTATCCTTGGGAGTATACTGGGCCGTGTAGACCCCAGGACGGGGATTACTCCTCACTCTCTTGGCGGGACTCGGTGCGGTGCTCGTGGTGGGTGTACTGGGCGTGGCCGCCAGGGAGGACGAGGCGGTGCTTATGGTTGTGCTGGTGCTGGGAAGCAGCTGCTCAATCCGGAAGATCAGGCTGGCCGAGGTGCGCTTCTGCTCCAGACTGTCCAGTTGAGCCGTCGTGTGCATCGTGCGCGTTCGAATTCGATTCTGCGTTCCAATTGGAAGCGACCATCCGCTTTTATACCATCCGGTGTCGCCGCCATCCTGCTCCCTTATTTCGGATTTGCCACGGCCTTGCAGTACGGCTGGCACGGCTGGGCGGCAAGTGCAAGAATTCCCAGCCCAGAATCCAGTCCACCGGCACCGGCTATAGCCTCGACATAGCTACGCACTTTGCCGGCTCAGGCAGCGGCAGCATCATCCCATCATCCATCCCCCGGCTCATTTGGCATCCCTTTTTCTGGCTAGGTCCTGCCTGGTGCGTCGTCCTGGTGGTTGCTCGGCAAGTGCAACATCATGTCCTCGCAATCACCAGAGCACTAAGCCAAGCTAAGCGTCCTGTAGCAGCAAGTGTGCGTATTCCGACGCCGAAAAGTATACCCATCCTCTCCCCTTGCCGTGCTGGAAGTCCTTTATTTTTTGGCTTTTGGGCTGCGCCCAAGGAAAATGTTTTTAATTGAAATTAAACGATCGTTTGTTGTTACCCCTCGTCTCCTCCCTCTCTGTGGCTGTTGTTGTTGTTGTTGTAATGCCACCATATACAAATCGCATTCGCCATCGTCAATGTCATTCTCGAGAAACTCCCTCCTTCGGTCTATTGTAAAAGTTCCCCCTTTCTATGAGGCTAATGCCATAATATATTGGCGTGTATCGTTTCACTATTTGCGGTTTGGGGTGGGTCGTGATTTCCGAGCTCTACGGTTTCAAGGAGCGGAGTGAGTGTAGGTTAGGGGCCCAAAAAAAGGTTGAAAGGTTGGAAAAATGTATGAATATAAAATATTTGATATTTAAAAAATTAAATAAACATCTTATAAGGAAACTTATTAATTTATAATAATACCTCAAATGATTAATTTATAAATTTATTTATTTTTATTTTAAATTTATTAAAATCTATAAATAGATATTATTTTGTATACAGATTCGTTTTACCCTAAATAAAGAATTAATTTAATGTTTAACAATAACGAAAAGTAAACTTGGATCATGCGATAGAATTGAAAATATATTTACTCTTTAACTTTTATTTATCGACATTATTTTTTGGGTAAATCAAAGCTTACAAATTTCATAACTAAGCCAAAAAAGAATTAAGTTCAATTTGGAAAGCGTTTCTTTGCAAGTTTTTATTTGGTTAATAAATCTGCATACTTAATATAAAATGTAAAAAATATGAAAAAATTTTCAATTTTTGAGAACTTTAATGATGTAACCCCTTATAAAATTTTTAATATAAAGTAATTTAAAAAAAATAGTTTTCTAATATTTTATTTTTGTCGTTAATCAATTAATTTTTATAGAGAAACCGTAGATATATGATTTTTGCCAATCGGTCGCTTTTTAGTGTTGATACACCACTAAAAAGGCCTCAAATATGTGATTATAGGGTACTTTAAATCTATAATGTTAATTTTGTTGAGATATTAAAGCGTACTAAGCAAAAAAATCAATCAATTTAGTAGACTAAATGATGATCAGGGATATACATATGTAGTTTATAAAATCGGAATTGACTCCTTTACAATTATACCTTTATTAAATATTTAAAAATAAATCCTAATTATTTTCCTAGATTATTTAATTTCATATTTAAACTGCCCCTGCTGTGGCTTGCCTCAACCCTCATCCTTCCCTGCTGCGCTCCTGGCCGGCTGACAAATATGCTACGAGGCTAATGTTTTCATTATTGCGACACAATCGCTGCGGCAGCCTCCCCTCCCCTTCCCAAAAGAAATCCTGGCTGCGGCACCCCCTTCCTTCCAGCCCCGGCCAGCCCTCTCCGCGAGCGATCAACAGGATAAAGCTGGGCAGGGAAAAAAACATGTGTTGCCAGTCACACAGCCGTCGCTCCGTTCCGCTCAAGGGGTTGGAATGGTCAGGAGGATAGAGGGTGATGCCTGCCTGCCGTACAGGCAACACCAACCCGGGCTAGGAGCAAGGTGTACCAGGCCAGGACCAATTCCGGCTTGGTGTTTGCTAGTCCTCCATAAGTAGGCCGTCGTCGAGGGGATTGCATTTAAAGCATTTTAATTAGCCATTACAAGAGCGGGGTGAACAAGCAGTTTATATTTAAGATTAAATTGAATAAAAATTGAAAATAGATTTAAAATCTTATGGAAAAACTATGAAATGAAATATTTTTAATATATTTTGTGAATAAAAACTCTTCACTTCCGGTAGGTATAGCCACCGCCGCCTCCTTGCTCTTCATTGCCACCCGTCTCGTTGTCATCGCAGCCATGACAGCCTCCTCCGGCGGCCAGCTTGTCCAGCGCCTCCTGAATCTCAATGGGAATGGGTGGAGGTGTGGGCAGGTGATCGCCCTGCGGCTGGAAACCGTTCTCATCGGCTATGTAGGTCACCATTATTTCATCGCCCTCTGGACTTGTGTAGGAGAAGGAACCCTCGGCAGTCTGGGCCTCCGAACCCTTGACTCCGGCGTTCTTCAGGTAACCCATTTCCTCGGCCTTAATGCCGTTTCCGGTTTCATATTCATACTGTGAAAAATAACAATAAATGATGTTCCTTTTTCAAAAAAATAGTTCTCACCATATAGGATCCATCGGTGTTGACCTTCGACTCTAGCTTGATAATGGGTATAACCTCGCCGCCGCCTGCCTCTCCTCCTCCTCCGCCGGACGATCCTCCATTACCATTACCAGGCGGCAGATATCCATTGCTTGGAGGCGGCTTTCCATTGCCATTCTTGGGCGGTGGTCCATAGCTATTGTTGGGCTTCGGCGGTGGTGCTGGTGGCGGCTTGCCATTGCCATTTTTCGGAGGAGGTCCATAGCTCTTAGGTGGCGGTGGGCGAGGAGGAGGAGCCGGTGGCTTGGCGGGCAGATAAGTGGCCGGCGGTGGACGTGCACTGGGATAACCCGCCGGCTGGGCCCAGCTCCAACCCAAAGCCACACAAACCAGACAAAACACAGTGGTGGCTGGCTTCATTTCAAACTCAAACTGTGGTCGGTGGTCAAGAGCTCCTGGGTTTATATACAGAGAGCATCAGGTGGTTTTGACCGCGAACTCTGACCCCCCCCAAGCGGGTCAGGACTAGTCACGTGCCGAATGCAGCGAATTTGGTATCCAAAGCGGAGGCCAGAAACTGGGCCAATGCAAGTGCAGTGGCAAGTGCCGAAATCCCCAGCCATTGGATTAGTTGGAGAGACTGACAAAGCGCTAATAAATCGAGTGTGCAATCCCTCCCCTCCCTCCTGCCCTGGGCTAATCGCTAAAAACAACAAAACCCGCCCGGCCACAAGCAAAAACTTTTAATTCAAAAGCAATTTTCAACAGGATCGGGCAACACCTGCATGACCAAGCCGAAGGAAACCCAAAAACCGAACGCCACCCCGACCGAAACCCTGGGCTAATGCACTTTGCCTGTTGCCAAGGGGTGCTAAGTCCTGGAATCAGGACGAGGGACGGTGGAAGGAGAAAGGAGGAAGGAGGACTCACAACAACAACGAAAGGGATGTCGGCTTTAGTCAATCGTCTATTAACTTTTTGCCAGGCCAAGCACAGTGGTTTGGAGTTACTTTAAAATGGGGGAAAATAAATTTAAATTAATCAACTAAACTTATTTAATTTAAATTAATTAAACAATAATACAGTGTTAGTATTTTTATAGATTTTTTAATGTAGAAAATTATGAATATTTCCGATTTTACAATTAGTATTTTATTAAGAGCTAAGATTAACATGAAATGAAAATAAAAGAAATATAATAGGATTGAAATATTGTTAAATATATACACTAAGTATACAATTTAATATTATAAATAATATAATATAATATAATTTATATTTGACTATGTACGAGTATTGAAAATAAAATAAATATAATATTATTAGTCAAATATACAAATTAATGTTAAAAAACGATATTTAATAAATACATCAGAAAATGTGTACATAATTTATTTGTCTCGTTTTTGAAACTATATTAGCCTGATATATGAGGTGAAATATATATATATTCCATGGAAAATTAATTTATTCTTATTTTTTAACGGATTAGATTTAAAATATTAAATAACACAAAACTAACTTATCTTGACTTTGTTTTGTTTTTCTCAAAAATTCTCAATATTCATAAGAGTTTTGCTTTACTCATTTTTGAAACCAAAATAATTCCTTACATTTTCATAGATGTCCTAGAATTTAAGGAATTGTTTTGGTGTAAAATTAAACAGTTATTTAAGTTTAATTTAATTCTAAGCATATCATTTTTTTTTGTCTTTAAAGTCTACTTTAAAGAATTACTTAAAATAAATACTGATTTACTTTTAATAAACAGAAAGTAACCACTGTTCTCCCCCCGTTGCCGATGCTGTGTTATGTGTGTGTTTATCATTTGGTGGCTCAGCTTGTGCCCGTCGTGTGGAGGATGCCGCTAATATATATGGAACCTTCCCCTCTATGGAAAAGGCCCAGCTAATGGCAATGTCGTTTGCAGCTTGTCCTACTTGTAACGTGCTGGCGTCCAGCTGACGCGCTCCCAGGATACGGGACTAGGAGTGAACCTGTTCCTCCTGGCAGCGAATGTCAGCTGTGGGCTGCTAGCAGGATATTCCACCGATACGCAGGACCTTTAGCCACCAAGCAACCACCAGTGGGGTGGACCAGGCAGAGCCGGCTGCTGCACCGGCTGCATAAACCAACAATTGTCGGTCTCCCGGTTTTTGATTCTTGGTCCTTGGTCCTGGGTGGTGCTTGGGCTTTGGTCCTCGTTTAGCCACGCACCGATGGCACATATTCCACGCCCGCATTCGCAATCGCATTCGCATTTGCGTTTCATAAAGCGAATTCTGACGACGCGGAACGATCTGATTGCGATTTGGCATTATTTTCGCCGGGGGTTGGTCCGATTAAGTTGCTCCGATCGGATCGGATCGCTTAAATAAACACATTTTCGGCTGAGGTCCGTTGATAAATTGCCCGCTGGCTGTCATCGAGGCACGGGAATCTGTGCAACTGTTGCTACGAATATTTGTTAAATATTTAAATAAAAAATAAGACTGCTGATTCATCGGCATTGTTTTAAATTAGATTGTTTCTAAAAATATATTTATTAACACCAAAACTGAGTCACAAATGTGCCTTAATATCACAATTAAAACATTGTTTACAATACAATGATTACCTTGTTTTTATGTCTTTGATTGAACCGTTAACCAAATCACAGAAATATTTAAAAGTACTTATCATCGAGAGGGTTTATTGGATTTTTTAAAAGGTTGAAAGAAGGCATCATTTTAAACAATAAATAAAGAATTATGTATTATTAAACATAGCTTTTTAATGCCTAATTTATGGTATATTATTACTTATTTGTATATTTCTTGTTTAAGATATTTAAATAAAACTATACATTAAGCTCTTTAGTAATATCAACTAGTCAATAACTTTTAAATTTTCCCCTTTTTAATCATAATACAAAAAATTAAGAAGTACATAAATATGTAAAAAATTATTATTAATAAAGATTTACCAATATACTTCCCAAGTGTACTCCCTAGTCTTCATAATCCCAGTTTTTCTACCATAATCACCTTTCTTCTTTGGCTGCTTAGAACAAAAGTTGAGCCATAAACAATGACGTAATCTTATTCTGGCTGCGACTCAATGTTAAATAGCTAGCGGCGCAGATATTTGTTTTCATTATGTTCCCAACTCTTTGACTTATTTTGGCTGCTTGGCTCATCTCGACTCGCAGAATAACTTCAGTTGAAATCGGCCAACGAAACGGACAAGAACGAAGCTCTAGAGTGCTTAAATCAATTAAATAAAGCAAATTAAAAGCAATGAAAGTGGTAATATATTTTCAAATGCAACAATTTAAAATATTCAAATAATTTTAATATATTATCCCTCCCAATTTGAACCAGATTTTGTTAATTGTGGCCATGTCGGCTATGGTTTCAGCGGCTTCTCTGGAGAAAGGCGAGCGGGAAGAGGCGCTCCATTTCGGGTAAGAGTTCACTCAACTTTATTTTGATTTTAAATAATTTATAATCATATATGTCCCAGCTTCCACACTGAGAACGGACATCAGCGGAATGAGGACATCACCTACACAGTTCGACCGGAGACGGATGTGGACCCCAAGGAGCTGACAACGCCAAAGCCCGTGGAGTATCGCGGCGGCTATAGCTTCATCTCCGCTGATGGCTACCAGTATCAGGTCCTCTACAAGGCCAACAAAAACGGCTTCCAGCCCTATGTGACGGCCCACAAAATCAAACCGGATAAGAGTTAAGCAAACGTATTCGCTGCCTTCTTTTTGTGATAGATCATTAAAAAATTCGCATAATTTATCAGTGTATTAAGCGTGGCTCGAAAGCTCTTTTTCTTGGTGGCTAACTTGGCTGAAATAAAGCTCTGCACAGAGCTGGGCTCTGCTCGTTAATCGTTAATCATTTCGAGATACACAGATTGCAACATCAATAGCATAAAAATGAGTTACTGTTTCTTTTTGAAACCGGCTTTGGGTAGCATAGAAAATTTCAATAAGTTTGTTTTTTGAAAGGGGGAATTAACGGAAAGGGGATTTTTAAAAATTTTGTTAAAATTTTTAAACAATTTTTAAAGTGTCTAAAAAATATACACTGAATTTTGTACCTTTCACATTTTATTTTAATAAATATCTTGCTATATCGATTTATTATGATTTAACCATTTACCATTTCTAAAACACTTTTCTTTAAGGTTATTTAATGTTTTAATTTTGCTTAATTATTGTTAAACACTTCAGATACAATAAAATAATGTACTATAAAATTATGTTGAAATATTGTAATGATCTAAAGTGATTATGCTGATAATTTTAATTTTTTCTAGGGTATAAATTATTATAAAATTTCTATAGGTTTTATTTATATTAAAATGTATACTTCAAGTCAAATTTAAATAAAATAAGCCCTTCAGTAAGGGTATTTAATATTCGCTGCTAACTAAAACCAAGACTTTCTTTCTTTCCGTGTGCTCGAGCGATTAGTTTTCCAATTTAATGGCATTTAAAATGTACTCCACATATATTTTTTGAGCTGCATGCTGACGCCCCATTGAATCAACTCGTGGAACTCTTTCGGCTTTCGTTATGCAAATCCCATTTCCAATTCCAATTCCAATTCCTCATCCAAATCCAAATCTTGGATTGGGCAACCGCAGCGCGGCGTCTCCACGAAAAGCTTACTCAGCAGTTTGTTGTGGACCAACCACCAACTCATTATGGTCCGCAGCCATGTGTCTTATGACAGTGGCCTCGAGGAAGACGCTTCATTGTGCTCCCAGCCGCCTTGGCAGCAAGTTGTATTTGTCCAGAGTCGTGCCACCGCCATACGCCATCAATAATCCGCCATGAGTCTGAATCCGCTGGGTGGCATCGGTCGTGGAAATGGCCAGAAAGAGTCCGGACTTAATCTCAAAAGCACCCTGGTCCAGGCCATCATCCTGCTCGTGGCTTGTGTCCTGTTCGGAGCCAATCTTAACTATGCCTCCTTCCCACCCGGCACCGTGATCGACATCAAGCTGGGCGATATCACCCTGGAACAGTTCAGCTATGTGCCAACACGCGATGGATACGAGTTCAAGTAGGTGTAGTTTTTAAAGTGGAAAGTTATGGGCAAAGTGGGAAATTTAATTAATATAATACTAACAAATTACTTTGCGTAAATTTTTAATTAAAATTAAATAAAAAGTCTTTCTAAGTTATACAGAAGATATTTTCAATATTCAGTAAAGTTGTTCCTTAAAACAGATACATTTCATTATTTAAGATATCTTCTTTAGCCTTAAAAAAGTTTTTATTTAGTATGAGAATATATTACGATCTTTAATTAATATTAATATTATAAATATTTCTTTTACCTAATTTTTCGTACTTTTGTTTAATATTTGTTTGTGAAATCCTTATATAATTTCAATGATAAAATCCTCATAATGATCATAAGTTTGTTAAGAATTAAGCACTCTCAAAAAATTCATAAAATTAGCAAAAGTTTCTCCATACTTATTATATATATACTTTCATATAATATTAATAAATTTTTCCTAATTATATTTATTTTATAAATTCTCATATATTTCCAGCTACACCCTTCCCGATGGCACGTTCCGCGATGAGATTGGCCGGGTGTTAACTGGATCCTCGGCTGCCCAGGATCTGGAGAATGCCAACAATCTGGCCAAGAACCATCGACCCTCGCGTGAACAGGGCCTGAAAGTGCGCAAGCTGTCGGGAAAATCGCTTTCCTCTCTGGCCGGATAAGAGAATGTTTCCTATGTCAAACTTCCATCACGAATTTATTACAACAGTTTGCCAACTGTTTTAGGCTAGTGTTTAAGATGAGCTGTTGTCCAAGCTGCAAGCAATAAAAACAAAAACTAAAGACAATCGATACAACAAAATCGTCTTTCTGAAAACTAGTTTGTTGTGCAAGGGAATTGGTGTTGATAATATGCAAGCGGAATTACATAAATTCATGGTGATTAAGAAAATGATGGGCAAATGTGACTACGAGTGGGTATGGTAAAATATTATGGCTTTGTAATGGGCATAAAAGCAGGGCCATAAACCTCTTTGCACTCAAGATAAGGTAGTGACTTGAAAGTTCTACGTAAATATAAGATTGCTAAGACTGGAAGACGTTTTATTCAATTTGTTGTAATAGTTGCATATATCCTTGGTTTTTAGTGTGCAAACCCTTAAAATAAAAACAGCTTTTTCTGAACATTTCATCAATCTTCGATGCAAATTTAAAAGCCATAATAACATGTTTATTAAAATAATCGAAAGCATGCCAGAAATCACAATAAAAATCGAACATCTTTGTAATATATTATCGATATGCGTGATCATTTAATATATATTTAAAATTAAGCTAGAATTTTGTTAAATATTTAAACAAATTCATAGTAAAATGCCAGAAAGTAATAGTATTATTGAATAAATATTTTACGGTTAAATCAATAATATTTTTTCACGATCGAAAGCGTCTTAAAAATCGGTACTAAAAGCATGATTAAATATTTTTGATAGACAAGCAAACAAGTATTTATTCGGTGAATAATATAATATTTATGTTATTTTTTTAAGTGTTTGTGTTTCATTTAAAAATTAATTGGAATGTACCTGTTATATTAACCAAAAAAATGGCAGTAAATTAGCTTGTCTAATTTAATAAATAAATCATATTTATTTTTTACTCTCTGAAAAGTATGTAAACTATAACCGTATTTAATTAATTTAAATTTTTAAAACCACCTAAAAGTATGCGCCAATAAAAGCTTCACCCCATCCGAAATTCAAGTTTTTTGCCTAAGTCTTTTGATTTGCTGCCTGAAAGAGTTGAGAACAACGAACTTGTTTGAGTTTAAGAAATGTCAGACCATAAATCCAAAAGCATGTGATTCCCCTGGGAAAGTTGCTTAATATAGGATAGTATAAATTAGTAAAAATATAAATAAGTATAAATCTTTATCTTTAAAATTCCAATGGCATATAAAAATACAGAAATATTTTTTTATTTATATCTAGTATTATTTAAACATAAGGAAGAGACTCTTCCGCCTAAGAGGAATTCTAAAGTTATTTCATTGGCAAAATATTCTGGTTATTTAATGACACAAAAAAAACCTGCTGCTGTGCTAAACAAAAACAACACTTTAATGGCTATTCACGGCAATCAATCGTTCCGTCAGAGTTTTGGGACCCAAGATGCGTTGCATTCAGGCCAGAAATAATCAAGCAAATATAGTCAGAGCCTGCAGTAAAATTAAATTATACGCACGATTCTGAATGTCAGGTGTCAGCCAAAGAATTATTAAATCCGTTTGTGTTTTTTTTTTGCTAAATGCAAATATTACGAAACGACCGGTGGTCAGAGTGATAAAAAAGAAATGAAAAAACAACAGCAATGTGACATTTACATATTTAAAGGGGGTCCGGCGGGGGGTAGCGGCGGCTAGGGACCGGCTATTAAAACATTGCCATTAACGCTCAAGTGCTAATTTCGCAGACCCAGTTGAAGAGGAGACGAGCCGAACGTGAAAACGGGCAAAAAACCCGAAACGGAATCTTCGATTTCAGCTGAAGAGTAAACTGAGAAAAATTACTAGTTGTTTTTCTTTGGGTTTTTATTAATTTTTTGAGAGCCTGATTTCGTTTTTTATTATTTAATTAATTTGTTAAGAGCCAAATGCTCATGTTAATATTTTTTCTATGAAGAGAGAACATCAGAATCTTATTTGTCTGAGAAAAATATCACTTAAATAATTCTGAGATTTTATGTATTGATAATTTTACATGACAAATTTTTTATTATTATAAAAAAATATATAAGCTTTTTATTTAATAATATTTGTTCAAGAACCGTGACTATTAAAATGCAAAAATATATCTGTTTTCAGTAAAGCCTTTTCTTCCTTTTGGTACCTTTTAAAGAGGAGTATTTTAAACAGGAACTTAACCTTATATCAAAAGCAAATTGCCTTAATTTTAAAACCAAAATAAAATGTAAAAAAATTATTCTTAATTTTCTTGTTAAAAAAAATTAAATACTTATATTTTTCCCCCAGTGTTTCGAGTCCCAAAAAGGCCAAAACTGAAGCCGGTCTGACCAAGTTCGGCGAGGTGCGTGCGCGCGTTGGCAACGCTCGAAAGTCAGGCCGAAACGGCAGCTGAATGGGCAGATGGACCGCTGGACCGATGGAGGGACAGATGGCTATGGGCAGAGAGCGAGAGATGGACAGCTGGACAGACGATGGAGCAGCATCTGGCGCTGACCTTGAAGACGTAAATGTGAAGACGCATCTACATAAATATCTATTGTATCGGCCGAGAGTGTCTGGTCAGCGGGCACATTGTATTTTGTGTATTGAAAGCGACAGTCTCCCTGCGGCCAAGAAGCTGAAAAACCTGTCGATTGTGTCTTGATTAGAACAGTTATGTAAATTATATATACGAGTATATATATATATTTTTTTTTTGCACAGAAATATATACACCGCGATAAGGAAGAACTTGGCTGTGAATGACAACGCCCCCCCTGAAGCCAATGATTAGCACTAACAGCGATCGATCAAAGCCAGATTAATTATGCAAATCCAGCATGATAAATGCAGCAGCCGTTGCAGATGCCCTCCAAAAGCCACGGAACGAGACCCAAATGCGAGTTATAAATATTATGCAGTCACGAAATGAATGGATTCAGATCCATTTTCAAGGGCCCCCCTGTGCTTCTCAAGTTCAACTCGTAGGCGGCGGCCTAACCCAATTAATTAAGTCTTTAATTTATTGGTTCATTTCGGGGGAGGACCCACATAAATTATTGGGTTACATGTCTTCTTTTGAATTTGTTTATATTTATTATGTTTACTTTGTAGATTTTATTTAAAGATTTTCGCAGCACAGCTATATTAATGTTCATACGAATATTCTTCCTCTATTTCTGATTTAATTAAATTCACCTGCTAATGATGATTTCAGTAAGGAATCAAGTGAAAAATGTTCAAAATGTCAAATGCCAAAAGAACTGAGCTGAGGCATTTGAGGAAATGCCAAAATAGCCATGTACAACACCCATTCGATAGGATCCGAGATAGAGATGCTGATGGCACAGTTCGCCGGCAATTCGTGGGTCATCCATAGGCTGGAGGCGGAGGATGGTACACAGATTGTTCTGTGGTCAATCAGAGGCCGAAAACCCGAATGACCGGATCGGAGCATCTTCTTCGTTTTTCAGCCGGCCTGTAGCGGTCAACGAAGGTGGCATAAATTGGCAAACAGAAACAGAAACCGAGAGTCAGAGACAGACTCTGAAGAGAAAAACAAAAAAAATAGCAACAAAAGTCGAATCCGAGATTTAAATTGCATGTGCGAGCGTTGTAGTTGTAGGTTATTCGTAGTATTTTTTATTTTTATTTCCAACTGCTTTTGGCGCTTGTTACCGGGCAGGCACATCAATCTGTAAAGGCCGTTGCATATGCCAAAAGTCAACCAGCGGTTCCACCATCTCCGCCACCAAGTATGCACTTT